>MU161434.1:0-13105 GCA_015888305.1 Antheraea pernyi | reverse complement strand
ACTCCTAAACTACTTAACCGATTTTAAATTAAATTTGCACACCGTGTGCAGTTTGTTCCAACTTGAAAGATAGGATAGATTAAATCTCAATTTATAGCCGCAATATTATTTTATTGCAAATTATTTGTCTAATATTTGACATTCACAACTATCTGTTCTGTAACTGTAAATTCTGTAACTCCAAAAGATTTTAACAGATGGCGATATGTGTTGACTGGATTGAGTAAGTAATCAATAGATGGCGCTGCTATGTTAAACCTACAAATGTGTCGTATAAGCTACAATTTAATAGCATAACCACCACGTGTAGCTGAGGCTAAAGTATAAGTTAATTTATTTTGTATTAAACGAAATAAAGTGAAATTCAATTGTTTCTACTTTTAAAATTTTTGGTATTAGCATAGCCGACCACGTGTTACTTAGACTGAAGTGTAAATTAAATTCATATTACTGTCAAAGATTTAAGACTATCTGCCTTACGTACCTTATTCATAAGTTTCAGTGTCACATGTTATATACTCATTTGTAATATACTCATTTATATCATTTCATAATATCAACTTTGTAATATACTCATTTGTTACAAAATTAAATAAAAATAATAAATTTTACTGTACGAAAATTTTAATCAATCGTGTTCAAAGTCCTTCCCCTTCAAATCCCAATCCAGTGAATTTGTATACCAATTTTAACGTTTCCGTCTTCGTTCGTAAATAATAATTTCATTGTACCAAGGGGTTATGGTAGTAGAAAATCTGTCATAGAGGTCACCATATTTTTTTACAAATGCCATCTATGTACAAAAGCATGGTGGTCCCCGTGACTGATGTTCTCCTACCGTTCCTCTTAAATTGTTTACTATAATGAACCTTAGCCACAGCAACGCGTGGCCGGGTTTGCTATATATAGTATAGTTTCGAGTCAAAATTGGACCCGATAAGTTTCGCTAGAATCGGATTTTAAGTTTTTTGAGATTTTTGGCGTTTGGAAATAAAATTGGAACCGGTAATAACCTACTTAGTGCAGAGGAAGTTAGTAGTTAGTAGTATATGTATATATATATAACAGTATAATTACAGTTTATAGTGTTTGTTTAAAAACGATAATTCCGTGAAGACGACAATAGACAAACAATAGAGTGTAATGCCACACTTTCTGACATATATATTTATATGTACAATATACTATATGTTGTAATTGTTTTTAGTAGATACACAGAGAGGAGTCAATTCCAAACACCACCATCGTTCACATATTGATCCACTCTATAATAGCCTTTCAACATTAAACCCGCTTGACGTAGCGCTTAAATTTACAGTCCGGCAAATCGATAATATGTATTGGGACTTTATTGTAAAACCTCACAATATTATTACC
Organism: Antheraea pernyi; assembly: GCA_015888305.1. Lineage (NCBI taxonomy): Eukaryota > Metazoa > Arthropoda > Insecta > Lepidoptera > Saturniidae > Antheraea > Antheraea pernyi. The sequence continues at coordinate 11,728 of MU161434.1, read as the reverse complement.
TAAGAAACGATTATTGCATTTGCTAAGTCTGAAACACGGGATGACCAGTTTGTTACAGTTTCTAATATTGAGATCATTGCGCTCTTTTACAAAATGCAGTTTTTCATAGTTTTTACGGACATACATTAAATTATCAAGAATATATTATTGGGAGGGCAGAGTTAAGATACTGAATTCCTAGAACTACGTTTTTAATGATTCGCGATATCTCGTATTATATATTTAATGTACAGATTTCGTTTCTTACAATTATATAATTGTATTATAATTATAATACGATAATTCTCTGGTAGAATTATAAATAGTATATGCACACATTGAGTATACACAGACTTATTATATAGACGCATCTAAATTCAAAACGTATGTTGTGTGTATTGATAAATATTTTATTGGTTTTCCATAAATTTTGAAGTCTCACAAAATTTAAGTTTACAAATTCCTGTGTAATACAACACAGGAAAGGATTAGCGTTCGAGATACAGGCTCGGCCTAATTCAGGCGCTAGGATACATAGATGTATAGTAGTACCGTATGTCGTAAGATAAACCTTAATATATCATAGTGTATCTAGTTCAAACAAAGTTATTATTATTATAAATATTTAAGGAGATAAATCGACTGATCAAATTCCGAAATGTATTAAAAAAAATCCTGGTTAGACTTAGTTTCTTGAAAGACGTATGAACGCGCCAATCTTTACTTACTTACCAATGCTATAAATGCGAATGTGAGTTTATTTATGCGTTTGCTAAGCTTTGACGCCTTAGCTGACCAACAAATCAATATGAAATTGAGAACGACCACGCTGTCAGAGCTACAGAAAAGAACAAATGTACCTTACATTCTGAAAAAGAAGGCTGCTCCCACAAGATATGGCAATTCTACATTAAAGCAAGTGACGTCACAAGAAAAGGGCTGTGAAATATAAAATATAGAAATATTTTTTTAAATATGACTGACTAGTAGATACAGAGATTGGCGTTCAAACAAACAAAACACAATCCCTTAAGCTTTATGAAATTAGTATATTAATATAATAAACAAAAATGTATTATCATAAATATACAACTATACACCTGGTATGCAAATTAATAGCATAACTACTGTGTATTATCAGTGTGTGTATGTGTGTGTTGTAGGGTGAAGTTTAACAAGGTTCATGAATATTCCTAGAGTCACAGCGTCCCACTGCGCTCCGGTGCACTACCGCGGTTGACTAACACAACTCTATGCATACCACACTGTCGAATACAAGTACCCTAACAAGTTAATACCGAATCGAAGATATTATGTTATTGTGCGAGATTATACTGCATTCGTTTATATAAATCTTTTAAAGCACAGCTTTTATTTGCATAAACTGTTTCGGTTCTAACTTCAATCTTAATACGGAAAGTGTTTGCTCAGTACATACTAAGCGAATCTCTACAAAGCATCTTCCATAAACTTTAAATGGCACTTCCATAATTTAATGTATTCTTGAGATAGTATACTAAAATAAGTTATGAATAAAATCTCGTTTTAGAAGAAAACTCATTATAGAAATTCTTGATTTCTCTGTGCAAAATAAATGAAGATGCTCACCGGAATAAACATCGTACTTACACATTTTCTTATTTACCTTAATTTAATACAGTTATCATTATTGTGTTAATATTTGATACAAATTTTATTATGTATAAAAAAACGTTTTTTTATTTTTTTATGTTTTATACCTTTTTCTAAAAATATATTAAAACGTCTTATTCTCTGCTCATGACAAACTGTACGTTCCTAGTTATATAAGGTTGCGGTGTAGATAATTTACGACCCATAGAAAAATGAGCACTTTAGAAACATCCTGTAGCGAGTTTCGTCACACGCCGAGCGGAATTACGTCATATTTATATTGTAAGAAAGTAATTCATCACTGACATCACCTCGTAGTCTATGGCATCATCACAAAATGGCTTTTATCGGATACGAATTAGTGTGTTGGAACACCGCATCGATCGACGTAGGTTGTAATCCTTGCGAATTGCGAAAACCAGTTACAGTTTTTCAGGTTAGTCAGTGTTAGGTTTTACAACAAAGTCTAGTTCAAACACCATGTCAAGCGGGTTTTGGTGTCAAAAGGCTATTATACAGTGGATTGATATGTGAAAGATGGTGATGTTTGGAACTAACTCATCTCTGTACATCCACTAAAAACGATTGTGACGTGTAATGTATTCTAAATATATAGGTATATGTTAAAAATATAAACCCGATCGAGTTTCTTGCTGGTTCTTCTCGATGAGTGGGTGGGTGGTCTTTTTGACATTCATAAACGCCTCCTAGGGCGTAAATGGACTAAAGTATTGGTGAAGCTGTTAAGACCTTCAATGGTCAATAGCGTAGTCAGTTCGAAAAAAAAATTAATAAAGTGTTTTTGATTTTGATTGAGCCGGAGCTTTTGGTGAAGGAAAACATCGTGATACAACCACAGCAAGGAGGTACGACGTTTACTAAGTCCACCGCCTGCTAGCTTCCACCCTCAAGATGATAATCTATCGCCAGAAACCTGTACCTGTGTTCTGGCACACGCACTTGAGATCTAGTCCCCTCTAGGTTAACGTGTTTTCCATTTTAGACCACAGCGTCATTTACCATCAGGTCACAAAGTGGTCAAGCACTAAAACTTATAAAGTATAATTTTTTTTTATTATATTGGGTACTAAAACATAACAATTGTGTTTGAATGAGTCGCAACCACAATATATATAATTCATATATAATTCAGTAATCAAACGAATGAATGCACCCGACACAAGGACTCTCTTTTCGTTCGTTTATTATCGGGATCAGATAGTGTTTGTCCAACTGCCGAGACCTTGCACGTATTACAGGGGTGAGTTGTGATGGATTGTAGACATGTCGATGGCAGCCATTATTCTAGGTTAGTAAACGTAAAAATAGTACTCTGTATATAATCTCTATCTACATAAATAAAAATCAATTGCCGAATGTATGTAGCCCCATCACCTCAAAACGACTGAAACTATTTGTCTAATCTTTATTTGGATGTATATGTAATTGTCAGGATAAGGTTTGAAAGATACTATAATTTTTATCGTTACCGGACCCGCGCGACGCCGGGCGGATAGCTAGTAATAATATAAAACACGGCTAGATATAGTTTATATATCTTAAAGCTATTCTCCTAGGGTTATCACAAATTTATTTATTGATTCGAAGCACTAACAAGATTTACACTAGAACTGTCCAATACATAGATTTAGAATTATACAAGTGCAATCTTAATTATAGGTGTTTACTACGTATTGTATCGTGGAGCAAATAATTAAAAGGTTAAAATGAAAAAACTAACTTATCATGTGCGATTCTAATTTTCTTATTTTTATCTTAAATTTCTTGAAAAAAATTCTCTTTATAGTGGCTGCGTTTATTTGTACATTTGAGGTTTTGGATTTGGCATTATACTGTGATATAATACTATCCAATGGAGAATAAAGGCAAAATTACTTGATGCAGTATTGTTATCAATTAATATGGTATTACAATCAAGTTTATCAGCCCTATGCTGAATAAACTGTACATATAAATAAAATGAAGTGTATTCTTATGTAATCAGAAAAGTATACTTACGAATATTTAGAGACAGCCCACGATTAATCTGCATAAAATAAGTAGTTCAGATTAAATAATAAAGATAATTAATTAAGACAAACTCGTAGGTGTGTATAATAAAACAATATACTTTTCTGTTTGTCCGTCACGGGTCTGTATAAGTATAAACGGAAACAAATGAAACGTCGTTGAATTAAAAAAGGCCTGTCGGACCCGAGATACGGAGGTTCGTCGCGCACTCCACCATTGTTCAGTTTTATCTGAGAGGGCTTTGTTTCATTAGCGGGAGGCTTTTATTGCTTGTTCGTGTGTGAACAAAAATGCGGAGGTCCCGATGCGGTACACGTCCGCACTGTTAAATGAGCTCCACGAGTGAACCTGAATGAGAACACTATTCCCTATTCAATCTTGGACAATCTTTTTCACAAGGATCCACTGCGTTCGTGCAGAATATTTATTTTGTGGAAGGGCTTCTCTTTCACAGTTGTGCAGTCGCATACTACAAGGGCTCATCAAAAAATTAGACAAATATAGTCTGCCTATATGACATTTTTGTGATTGATTTTCTACAATTAAACACAAATAGATTAATAGAAAAAAATTGAAAACCATAAATCCCTACACTGTAGCACCTAGCAAACCACTCTCTAGAACCCTCTGGAACGTACGCTATGAAATGGGATAGCCAGCTCTGCTTCCTCGCAGGTTTATAAAGCGGGGACTCTTCAAAATGGAATTCTGACACACGTTTTACAAATTCCAAAACAACAGCTATGTATAGACGACAGTAATCATCTACCATCATGCCCTTTGACATAAAAATGACAAAAAAATGTGTTTGAATGATCAGCATAAACTATCCAAACATAAAAAAGTAAGTCTGTTTTCCCGTTTTACCTTCAACAGAGATTGTATAGCTAAAGAATTGGAGCAAAATATTGAATCAAATAATCGAGTTTATCACGGTCGACAGCCCTACGCAAGCCTTCATTCGCCCTTCAATTCCTCCGCAGCCATTCACGCCGCCCGCCCCGTCCGTCCCGCCCGCCTCGGCCCGTACTGTTGATTCGAAAACGTGAGGCGCCGACAAAATTTGTATACTTTATACACATATATATTAATATTATCGCTCCATCGTTCTTTTATGTGTATCAGTGTTTCCGTTCGGGTCAGCGCCTGCGATATCGATAAACATGTTTATTGAAATTTAATCCGATAAACTTATACATATAAACATCAAAACATTAAATCTTTCACATTACTAAATCTGGAGTTCTGTTTTATATAATTCTTTTCCGAAATGTAGTCAATAATTGAAATGAAGACCAACGAACACTATTATAACGTTTAAAATAATTGTCTCTCTATATATCAGAATTTAACTCTAACTTTAACTAAATTAAGAGAAGTTACTAGTGGGACAGAAATACAAATGAGACTGTATATAAAGAACTACATAGTAACCTAGTAATTTAACCTCCATTTTTATTTTGTGTGTATATTTATCTAAAAATATCCGAATAATAATGCATTATTACATCGAATATAAATTATATCAGTTATTAATTGAATGTTATCTGTAAAGTAAATGTAATCTGTTATCTGTTTATGTTAATTACTTAAACAAAACACTACTTAACTATTGCTCATATTGCAAAGAACTCCAAAACTATTGTAAAGGAACCCAGAACTCCTTAGAACTATTCGAAAATCGAAATTTGATTTTTTTGCATACTTATACGTATATGGTGTGATTCTCAATGGGCTGCCATGGCTTTAATTATGCAGAACTATTTCTCATACTGCAAATAACTCCAGAACTATTGAAAAGAAGTCCAGAACCCCATTCAGAACTCCTCTGTCACGACCTTTGTATGTTACGTGAAGTTGGCACTTATGGGCTTATGGGATTTTAATATGCGGAACTATTTTTCTACATTTCAGGAACTCCAGAAATATTGATTTGAATAATATCAGAACTCATTTTTGTTTCACGATTCCGATACCTTTGTATGCCAACTTCACAGACATTCCGTAGAGCCTTCACATAACTATATACGTTAGTTATCATTGCGGCTTTTGCATAGAGAGTAAATAGAAATTATAAAATTTATATATATATATATATATACATATATATATCTTTAAGTCGGTAAAAACGTTATTGGGGTTAAGCAGTTAACTAAAATACAAATCGCAGGCACCAGCTGACGTTTAATAGCAATACATAAAACAAAGAATAAAAACAATATATAAATTATAATATGTAAAATGAAACAAATCTAAAAAGGGTATAAGTGTCATATTCAGATAATATTTCTTAAGCTTGTGTACGAAATGAAAACAAAAATCTTTTTATAGAAATATAAAACTATATTATCTTTTCAAAAACATAGAACGAAGTAAATATCTTGATGTTCCTAAAGGAGCAAAGGTCGACAGGTTATTTTTTACTTTCTTTAAATAAAGGTGTCTAGTGCATTCAATCTAGATGGAGATAGTAGAATGAGTTGAAAACTCTGTGTTCAACGATAACCAAAACGATCAGCTAATTGCGGTTAGTCTGGAGTTATAACAAAATTCTTTACAATTACAAGAGCAAACAATTATAAATATACAAAGAAGAAATACATCTACATAAAAATTAGTGTTATTTTTAAATTCAATACTCAGAATATTGTAATAAATATATCAGTCTTCCATTTTGCTATAGACTTGACTACCTCAGAATTTTGATGCAAACAATTAATTTAATTTGTATTTAAACAATATATACAAATGTATTGTATTGGTAACAATATATACAATATATTGTACAATGAAATTACATAAAGTTGAGAGTAAACACTATACCGAATGATAAATAGACGCCATTTACCAGACGTGGCTTATCGTGTATCATTTTTACTGTACAAGAATTCAACAACTTTTTTTATATAAATACGTTTTTTACTTATTTTAACATCAGATAACTCGACTGTCTCGTCGAAACAATATGTGAAGGTCAAAGGTTTTTGGCTATAATGATTTTCTTTTTTATGTTTTAACGCAATTTTATCATATTTAGAGTCTATTTCTGAAAAAAATAATAGTATCTGTTAGATAGACTCAGTATTGTAGAGAAAAATATTACAATTACTACCTTCTTTTGAGGCGATATAGAGTGCTACAACTGGAGAAAATGGAATAATTAATGTGCTATTCGATAATAAAGAAATGATGTGAAATATACAATTATTATTATGAAAAATCCTTTATTTTTACACAACTCTTTGGTGTCTTTGAAAAATCTATTTTAACATATTTTAAAGACGTAAATATTTTTATTAGACGTGGCACTAAATGATGGCCTAGTTTACTGTGTAATAAACAATATAGGGCATGATAGGGCGGGCATTTACGCGACTTAAAGTGGCCGATAGTTAAAACGTTCTGTTCATAGAGACAGTAAGCACGAAGGTAAATAATAGATTCTCAGTAGATTTCACATTATACTCACTAATTCATTAATTCATGTAGACACAAAAGAAAAATTGATCAAATTCACTACTAAAAATGATTTATTAAATGATTCCTAGTATTTACACTACAACTCCGTGTATTCACTAGAAGAGTCCAGAATATAAATGATATATGGTTATCTAATAAAGGCAACGGTGGAAATATCTAGAATGTAATTGAAATTTGATTTATGACACCGATAATGTTTAAATAAAGGGAGCAGTTTAAAGCCTATGTTTCAAAGTGCCCGTGTTACGCGACGAGTTTATACGAAATGTATATGAAGAATATAATTGCTAGATTTTTCTAGAGTATTCTGCGTCATCCTGAGATTGTGTTTACTTTTGTACAGGTCGTTAAATAATCTTGTCTCATTTGTGCTACGTGATACTTACACAGTTTGAAATAAGAAATGTTATCACAAGTTACGGCAATTGTCTGTTACTTGCTAACCAGTATGTGAATTTACGCTTCTAGTAACCCTTCCATATATGTAAATAAAATAAAAGTGTCTGTTGTTTGTTCAGGCTAGTTTTCGAAAACTAACTACTTTTGACGAGACTTCTACTTGCAGATAGAGAACTATTACCCAGATCACATATAATTACGCTGTGTCGTAGAACTAAATCAGTGATGATAGAATTGAACTACGATAATATGGTAGCGGTAACATGGTGACTAAATTAAATAAAAAAAGGAATTAAGAGCTCACAATTAATCTAAATAAATTCCATCGAAACAACCGTTATCGGTTACAGTGACTGCTAAAAGACAAAATCTGAACAGTGATGTTCGCGACAGTTTAGAGTGATCCGTGTTGATAAATAATGTGTGTAAAGTAATTGATAATAGATCTAATATTATCTATATATTCTATATAATAATATATAATATATCTATATATTAAGTAGATTTATAGAATGCATAGATTTGACAGTATAGTTTAATAGTTGATAATAGTTAAGATACACCCATCTGTATGTGTTTTAGGCGATAATAAAGAGATGTCTGATCGTGTTTTATTTACCACATATAATATCGTGTAGAGTTATGGTATTATAGTGAGAAATAGTTATTATAGTAATATGTGGTGTAGTTATAGATATTTATAGTGTTTTGACTAGAAATAGTTTAAAGTAGTATAAGTTGTCAGTTTTAAGTACAAATGTAATGTTTTGTACGTATATAAATAGAAAGCGAAGGGTGACTCATCGCGATACCGCCCCGCCTGTATAGTTAATTAGGAGGTGCTCTGACGCTGCGCACGCAACCAAGGGCTCTGATTGGCGGAGCGCCGCAGGCGTGCGTAAGCGGTGCTTTGTTCCGAAATCGTGCCTGAGAGCGGCCTCAACAAACGGCGCGGGCGGTATAGATATCCTATTTTGAACGAGTCGGCAATACAAGCACATCCTTCGCTGCTCTACTAGCAACAAGTCTTTTCTTGCAAGAAAACCTCATCGTTCGTCAACTTCAAGTTTCGATTTCATCAATTATCGCTATAGTTGTGAGTCATTCAGAGGTGGCTCATAGTGTATTTCTCCGCCCTTTCGTATGCACGGAAATGGCTGGGATATCATACTTTCAACACCGTTATTATAATAATATTGTATATAACCTTAGGTGGTCTGGCTGTCTCAAATTGATCTTTTCTTCTACTCTCAAACGTGAAAATTTTCCTATTTAAATTCCTCCACTCTGACTGTTTTGCAACTGTTGTTTACCACACAAAGGTATATATTTTGCAAGCTTTTATGTTTCCTTTTAAGACATATTTATACCGTAATAGTTGTCCGCCTTCCTTTGCTTGCCTTCTTCAAGCTCACAGTGTAATATGCTCTTATTTGGTCTCCGAAATACATTAACCATACCAATGAAGTTGTCTCTTCTATGCCGCATACATTAGCACGACGTGGGTCATCGGTATTTCTAACACGACCGGACCATGTGGAAGCGGTTAAATGTATATAATTTATATACGCCTTCTATATAAGCAAATTGTCTCCGATGAACCATATTCACATAAAGAACTCGCAGACACTACCAGTTCATTAAATAAAACCAATTTACTACATTTGCTTACAACCTGGTTGTTCTCATAAGGATATCTTAAAATGGCTGAAACAGTCAGTTATATTTTAGTTCATTTTTTAGAGAACAAGGTTTGCGAGTGGATTCCGACAGCAGTGATTCGTTAGTTTTTCAGTGGGATTGAGACGGAGAGCGACAACCCTAGCAGACATCAATCATCGGCTTTCATCCGACAAGAGTATAATGATAGCCATCGCTGAATAAACTTCGCTAATATATTATTCCAAGTATAATGACTTAATTGATCACTGTATGAACATTTTTTTATCCTAACTCAAGTGCCTTAAAACATAGTCATTTTTATTTTAATTAATTTAAAATTTAGATTTCAGCTAGGTATCTACAGATATAGGCAGAACAAATGAACTATTCTTGTCCACAATTGTAAATATTGGTTATTTTTTTATGAGGATACAATTTATGCTTTATACTGTCAATCATCGTTTGTTCTTTTGTTTACAAATAGATGGTCAGGAGTATGCTAAAGGAAAACGTAATAATAGTGCTGGAGGGTCGTATAACGCTTCGAGGATAGGTAAATTTAAGCAAGTGAAATCGCGCCAAATTGTTAATGTGCTATAAACCTTACACATTTATATTGTAATTCAAAATAATTAATCATTTATTGTTAAAGCTCATTTGAACAATACTCTAAATGTATTTCAACGGCTCTAATATCTATATAGATTGTGTAAATTAAACGTTTAACTTGATTACAATGTTAAAGTTTGATATCGACGGGACGCCGGAAATACGTTTATCAAACGTAGTTAATTCCGTTCAGACGTTTTTGAAAAGAAAAAATTGGATCAAATTTTGAATGGTATTTTTTGCAAGCTCATTAGGAAGCTAACGCATCCCTCTCAATCGAACTATTAAGTGCGAATCGAATTGGCTATTTTTTATTATTTATATACTAGCTTCATTCTTATTTATTTATTATTCGTTGCTCTTAATATTTCTAGAAATTATTATTAGTTGTGATAAACACTTGAATATTGTTGTTGAATGGTGCAGAAGTTCATGTGTTACAAACGCTACCTAGTGGCAAATTGCAGTAAAATGGATAACATTGAAACCTTTACGTGTACCAACCTTCGTAACGATCTGTCAAACTGTGTCTGCATTTATCGATCTCAAATATACTAGCGTCGTATTTTTAATTGAAAATACAGTTAAATAATATTATATAACACAAAGGATATTTTAAATAAATGTACCAACAAAAGCGTACATTTATGAAATATAATATCCAATAACCGCGTATTGTGTTCTGAGATGAGTAGTTTGATCGCGTCGCGTCGAGACCCGCGTCACCGCCAGACACTCCTGACAGATTTATAGCGTCTCTCTTTAACCCTCGATGTATGTTACATGAACCTACGAATCGCTAAACAACAATCGAACAAACGTATTATACTTTGGAACACAGTGGAACAGACTGATGACACATTTTGAAGCACTACATTAAATTAAAAAGAAACGATCAAGCTACAGATTTACGGCGAATTCTTCCTTAAATATTACTATAAGTCACGTCTCTCTGTCTTTCTGTTTATCCGTCCGTTAATGTACTTGTAACTGGAACATGACTAACCAATATATATAATTCTTTTTTTTTATTATCAATGTATTCTTTGCTCACATTTTAGTATATGTTTTGTTACATTAAATAATAGATGTAACAGCTCATGAAGTCAGAAATAAACAATAATAAGCGTACATAAATTGACCCACAACTTTCCCTTTTAATATTTAACTTAAATAATTAAATATTAAGCTATATAAAATAGTGGACAGCTGTTTAGAATAAAAATGACATAAAATGGGTAGTACCATAAATCTAACTTTCATATTTAAAACACAGTGAACGCTTTTACGTGACAAAGCAAATTCAGAAGGTTATACGAGACATGCAATACATTAATCTTAATCAAATTAGATGATTGTATTATCACACTGTATACAATGTATCCTGTATGGCATCCCGGCACATTATTTAGGAAAGTACAAAAAGGTCTTGCAATAAATATTTGCTTATACAATAAACCAGTTATGTTTAAAAGATTCTACTAACAAAACACTTTTACGGTAATTTTGTAATCCACACGTGTAAAAACATGGGGTCAGCTAGTCTCATTAATAACTATAGTACCTCGCTTGTAAGTTCCAATTAGTTGAAGATCTGTGAATTGGGGGACATATAGCTGTCATTGTTACATCTTTTTCTACTCAGATGGTAACCAGTGACATCGAACTGAAAAAAATAGACAATCATCAGCTGGTTCGGTACACCCAATGGAGGTTAGATATTTCGTGTTCCAGCCTTCCAGGCTACCAAGCGGGATGGCAAGATGTATGTACGAGATTAGATTACAACTGTCATATGATGATTGTCTTTCAGTTTATTACGTTTCTGAACCAGCACGTGTATATCCATCAGCCTAGAAGCTAACAAGCCGGCGTCACAACGATAACTATTAATGAACAGCTAATATCTCGTTAAGCGTCGTTGTCTTTGAATTGA
>MU161433.1:24056-43258 GCA_015888305.1 Antheraea pernyi | reverse complement strand
TTGACTTACCAGCTATAAATGTGCAGTACTAGAAATTATTACTATAGTTTCTTTACAACCGTGAATCTTGTGTTATGCAGAATTGTAAATTTCTGGTACCGCTGATAGATTTATTCTCATATCATGGAATCTTTGAGGCCATAATGTTAACATGTTTGCACTAAACTATAGCATGGCGGTAGGGCTTTGTCTAAGTTCATCTATCTATATATTTACCACCCTCAGGTTGTTAATCTATCGCCAAGCATGTCTAGATTAATGAGTTTACCTCTTCATCATCATTTCATCAGATTTCAGAGTTTCTTCCTAAAAACGCTGTTTTTAGAATGATTTACTTGCATACCATGGCCTTCCAAAGGAAATTTACTATGGCCTTCTTAAGGGAGAAATGAGGTAATCACTGATGGATTGGTAATGCATATGTGGGGCTTTTTGGTATTTCGAGTTTTGACATTATCTTGGCGTAAAAGAGTTGAAGGAAAATTCATGGGTTTCAAAGGTCTTCAAAGGCGGGGTGGATAAGTCTCAAAAGGGTCAGTAATGTGTATGTAGGGCATTTGGTGACACACTATAGGTTATCTGTCATTGTCTTGGAATAAAAGAATTGAAAGAAAATGATGATCTGCTGCAAGAGATGACTCCATTAATTTGTAATTAATCTGATATTCAGTTGACGGAATTCTTCCGTGAAGAGAAGGCTGGAGTCTTCGTCGCTGGGAACGGAGACTTTGCTGTAGCACTCTTCCGAACACCAAGAGGTATGTTCTTCCTTTATATCCAGTTCATGATTGAGGCCATGTGTTGAACTACCTAAATACATCTAATGTAAGTATTCGGTCTTAACTTCATTGGTTGACCAAAATTTTATGGAGATAATTTTATTTAACGCTGGGAGTGCCTTTTGATGGATTTTTGATCTTGTATTCGTAAACTTCTGTAATGTTAGTAGTATCTTTGTATAATATGGCTTGATTACGATGGGAATTGATGGAAGGGAACGTGAACTCTGACGTCACAAAACCTTTCTAGAAGGCTCTCTCAATGGGGCTAGCCATTTTGTGGGAACACTAAAGTCATTACAAGGCAGTATGTAATAATTACGAAATGTAAAGAGTGAAAGACTTGCCAGAGTAGGAAGATGAGATAGCAGTGAAGAAAGTCTTCTGCTGCTGGTGTTTTAAGGGTTCTGAAACCAGAGAGTTTGCTTTTTTTTATTGTAGCACGGCAAAATGACTGCACTGTGCCTGATGGTAAGCACAGTACAGTCCAAAAACAATGGCGATCACCGAGTAACACGCTATCCATCGCCGGTCGCCGCTGTCATGCCGGCCTGCGAACAACTGGATATGCACAGGCTGATCCCGAAACGCGACCCGCAGAAGCGAATCACTACGACGGGCTTTTCGCCATATACATGGTGGTTGCGACCCAGTCTGGCTGGCAGTCAGGCTGTAAGACCCCACCACCCCGCTTTCGCCATTGCCTCGCTCGCAATTCAGCAGGGTGTACCACGTGCAGGTGATGTTGGCTTGCGTGTTTCAAGTCCTATGACGTTATTCAACACCCGCGACACCCCAATATAATCTTATCTGATATCGAGGGAACATAACCTATAAATCACTTACCGTTTAAAATGTCGAGCCATTTACCTTCGTGTATATGTAAGACTGTATCGTAAAACTTTGGTAAAGTGATATCACAGCCAGGTGGGATAGGCTGGTGGTATAGTATAGTTGCGATGGTAGCGTGACGCGGGGTCTCGGTACAGGGTACTACATGTTCGATCCGGCGGACAGAGACCGGTACGGCCGCGCTGTAGCACCACCCTGCGTCGGGCGCGCGCGCTCCTGCTTCTCGCAGTACCCCAATGTGAGTGCTGCTCTCGTTATCTAGATCCTTGATAGCTTTTTTTATTACACTTTATAGGTATTTAGCGTTTCGACCACTATTTTGCCCGGAGTTAAATGACGATGTGATCTGAGATGGTAAACACGATAACCATAGAGGGGGATTGACTCTCAAAGGCAGCTGTCGGAACACATATACCGGTGCTTGGTGATAGATTTTCAAAAGCAGTGGCGTAGCTAGGTAACCGAGGGCCCTGGGGCAAATTAAAAAATGGGACCCCACTGCTATGTAAACTGATTAGGTTTTATCGAACATAAATATGAAATATACAAATACTTTTAAAATACTTAACGGACACCAATATGAGTGGTAAAATCAAATAAAATTGAACCGCTATATTGACCAGTACAAAAAATATTATTAACATTAGCTTACTTACTCCTGATACAGCATTGATTTTTAAACCATTCTCGAAAAGAAAATCTTTACTCGAATTTACAATAAAACGCACATCGATGAATAATAAAACGCACATATCCGTCAAATTGACAACACTGCCAACCTACAGAATGAATTTAGGGGAATTCCCTAGGCATAACTTTTGAACTTCTCTGAACTGAGTTGTCATGGTTAAAGTGGGGTTGCAACCTGTCATATTTATTTGAAAATGGGAGAAATTTCCAAAAGTTCAGTTCGATCGAAATTTCCGGTAAGGATTCGAGGGCCCCCTGAGGCTCAAAAGGCTTAAAGGCCTTTCACCTGACGTCAACTATGCACGTCAAGTCCGAGAAACATAACGATTTAAGCCCCGTACAAAGGAATGTAAACCTTATGATACACGGATCTAAATACAATTTAAAAATACAGCATTACGGATGCTTTGGAGATTTAAATATTAATTCAGAATTTGAGGGGTTTTAAATAACCCCGATTGTATGACTTTTCGGAATTGTTCTCGATGATTTGGTTATTTATTCAAAATGGTAGTTTTGACATTCATGAGCACTTTGTCCACGTCTAAGTTTAATAAAGTAATTAAATTTGATTGTGATGTAACTTCAGACGGTAACATTGTAAGGATAGACTACGACTGACTTCTAAGTGCAGCTGTTGACGCGCATATATACATTCTTAGCGATAAACTTTACGGTGGCAGCTAATCGATAGCTATTATGTTGTTTTTATTAATTGAAAGCTTCAAACTAGTACGGGATTCGAAGCTAGGTCCATTGATCTAGTATATTACTCACGTTCATACACCGTACACCAAGTACACTCTTGCTAGTATGTCTTTATATCATTTGAAAGAGACCATTTCACTTAGTGTGGTATTATATGAAGAGTGTAAAATGGAAGGGAGAGCACGAACTATAGAGTAATCCTCATTCGTATCCTAGCTAATATTCTATAAATAGCTAACATATGTTACATCGCTTCAGGATAGATAATGTCATCACGGTATCAGGATAGCACTTGACATACCATGTACCACAGTCAGAGATGCGAGCGGGTCGATGCTCCGCACGTGAATGACCCACGCTCGCATTTCGCTACGCCTTCGTAGATGTGAATCCTTCAATTGTCTGAGCGAGAATGCCCAGTATCTAGTCGTCGGTCGTATCTTAGCGAGAATGCCTCGTATCTCGCAGTCGATTGGCTTTTAAGGTAATCAGCCAACATTGACAGCCAATAACAATCAAGACGCGCGAACAGTCGATAACTTCCACCAATGGCGTGGCAGGTCATTAGTAACCTATTCCTTTTTCACCACCGATATTGAGTATATGCCATCTTACTTCCATACTTTATTTTAGACTCCCCCGATATAGTCATTTAGCAGGTGGTAGAGCCACGCTGAAGCTATTACTGCATTTCAGCATGAATGGGTCGGCTCGTCTGGGGTACTACCGCCCGACACACAGAAACACCGACGTCAAATAACAGTGCTTGAACAATGCTTACATTGTTGCGTTTCGTTCTATTAGTGAGGGTGCCAGAGGCCCACCTCCCTCCCTTCTCCACTCTTTTCCCTCTCCCCAACACAGGCTGGCAACGCACTTGAGACTCCCCTGGTGATACTAGTATCTGGTGACCCGCCTGTTTCTTTGCCTCCTATAATATAAAAAAAGTCAATAACACGGACGTGGGTCAAACCGACATATGTATACATATTCTAAATGCGAATGTGGGTTTGTTAATTCATTTGTTTCACACTTTTTAACTGCTCGACATGAAATTTTACATACGCGTTATGAAGGATACAGAAAAGGAGACTGGATACCTTTGATCTTCAATAAAGTACTGTTTCTTATGGATATGTGGGGATGCACACTTGCATATCTATAGAGTGCATGCTATGGGTATGCAGGGGTCAAAGTCCACTCATCGTTTTCCCGTCTCAATATAATACGCTACACCAGTCCGGTTGTAGAGATAGATGTAATCAGACGTGTGTCACCTGCACGTGGTGCACCCTGCTGAATAACGAACGAGGCAATGGCCAAAGTAGGGTTTTACAACCTGACTGGATCGCAACCACCATGTATATGGCGAAAAAGTCCGTCATAGTGATTCGCTTCTGCGGGTCGCGTTTCGGGATCAGCCTGAGCATATCCAGCTGTTCGCAGGCCGGCATGACAGCGCCGACCGGCGATGGATAGTGTGTCACTCGGTGGTCGCCGTTGTTTTTGGATTGTACTGTGCTTACCATCAGGCACAGTGCAGTCATTTTGCCGTGCTACAATAAAGAAAAAAAAAAGAAAGTGTGTACAATAAATACGTGTTTATGTTTAATTAATTAGTGAGTAATATGCAAAGATTGTGGAAGAAGAATATAAACTCGTAATCGTTAAAAATTTATTTAATGATCCAACCGGGCTCACACTCAAACTAAAGACGATACATCAAATACACACAAATCACACCTAAGGATAGATCGAATCTGTACTGACGCGAGCGAAGCCGCTGGGAAAACTTAGTTTACAATTTATTCCTTGATTGGCTGCCACCACGTATCACTGCAACAAGAAGTCTTTGATTTTATTTACATTAGTTGTATCTGAAAAAGGTTAAATCTGAAACTAGCAATAGAAAGAGCGAAATATTGGTAACTAATTCAACAACAAGAGTATCAAATACAGGTTCGATCTCTGGCTGAGAAATTGGGTCCGAATATTCCACCTGTCATTAAGGAAGTTGGTCAGGATGACGACAAAGAGGTGAGCCCATACTCTCATACACGATATTTATCTTAATGTAAATATATAAAAATCCAGTGTCGTGATGTTTGTCCACGATGAAATCCGAAACTACTGAACCGATCTGATCATGAAACGTTGGCATTTATGTACAATATGGTCCAACTTGAGAGATTGGATCATTTATATTTATGTGATTAATGGCCTTAATATTTTTTAATTACAAATTATATAATTATCAATGTTGATTATTATTTTTAATTGTAAGTTCCGTCAGTCTCGAACAGATGGCGCTTTGAATTAGTTTGTTGACAGAAAATTGTAGGGCCAACTGTTATGGATATCTGTGCCACGTTTTAATTTTCTGAACCACAGCAACGCGTGGCCCGTTTAGCTAATATCGAAATAGTTGTGGTAAAAATTGTCTTTCTATGCCGTTTAATTGGATTTATTCAGATTCTTAAATCATCAAAAGTTTGAGGTATTATTCTGTGCAATAAAATAGAAAATATTGTGTCAGCGAGGGTGGGAGCATTTGTTTTTGGTCGCTCCCAGTTCGGTCGAAAACATCGCACGGGAAGCGCGTGCGTCTTGAAGGAGTATGTGTTCCTCGGGTCGTTCTAATCTTATTAACCGTTAACGTTCTAACCCTGTTCGTTCGCTATCGTCGTACATAAGTTCGTATCGCGTGAGACAATCCTGGGTTCCTTGCGTCAGGTTAATTGCATCGTGGTTACCATATACCATCATCATAGCACCATCCCAACTCGCAGTACCTCGGCCATTGTGCAGCCTAGGTAGTGAATAGCATTTTGGACAGGCACATATGTAATATTTGTATCTTTTTTTTCGATGTTTACTTTTTATTGTTGTTGTTAGCTGTTTAAATGTTATAAGTTCTGTTATATTTATTGCCAATACACCGACTACACGTCCGTACATTACTTAAGGTTTCCATTGAAAATCAGCGCTGCAGTACCACCCAGTTGTGCTGCAGCACTTTGCTGAATGGAGGTGCCTTTGTTGCATATTCTAATAAGCTATATATGTTCATCTTGTTGTTTTGATGTTATCCAGCAATAAAGACATTTTCTTTCTTTCTTGCAATACTGATCAGTGATCACAACATTTTGCTATCATTCTCGCTGACTTCGCATTTAATTAGCATCACATGTGGCTCCCGATCGCAGGATTCATTCACCAAGCTGTCTTTCTTAACAAGTTTCCTATGATGGATCTTCATACATTCACGTTCTTCCAGATCCTTATTTGTGATAGAGATAATCAAGTTTTCCCATAGATTTCTAGCAGTAATAAGAAAATTGAACGGACATAGCACTGAATTTGTAAAAGAATTGTAAAGGTTTAAGTGGCGGTGACAGAATTACAGTGGAAAAAATAAAGTATAATCCAGAGGAAACTCTTAGTTGCCACAAGATAACAAAGCTATTTTAACGAGAAGTCAGTTGCGGTCATTAGCTAGTTTATTATAATTTTATGTGTGTATTATTTAAGGTTAAAGTTTTATCGGAGAAGTCTAAGAGCGAGGTCAATGGAGATGAAGAGAAGGAGGTAAATATGTTATTATTTTAATTAAAAAAATTTTTTTTAATAAAAAACAAAACAAAATTTTAAACTTGGCATCACCGATGACAACATCTTGTCTCGAGAGTGCTAGAAGATACGCTAATACTGTATAGATGTGGACGGTCTGACGTTTCGAGCGAGAATGAGCAAAAACTTAGATATGCCGGATCTAGTAAAAGACCAAAATAATTTAAATACTGGAAACCGCAACAAATTTGTCATTTCATGCTTCAGGCACACTAAGTCTAAAAACAGTTTTTTAGGTAATAATGTTAGGTTTTATAACAAAGTCCCAAAACACATTACCGATTTGCCGGATAGTTAGCTCAAGAACCATGTCAAGCGGGTTTTAATATCTAAACGCTATTTATTATAAGCTGGATCAATATGTGAACGATTGTGACGTCTGGAAATGACGCCCCTCTCTGTGAATCCACTGATAACGAATGTCACTATTTATGTTTTGTAAAAATATATATGAAGAGATAAACCAGATCGAGTTTCTTGCCAGTTCTTCTCGATGACTGGATTGTTTGTCGGAGAACCGGTGGTAGCTTTGACGTTAATAAGGGCCTTCTCAGGGCCTAAATTGAATAAAGGATATTTTGATTTTAAGTGCTCCCCACTCCTTGTGCGATACGCCTTTTATACGCTTTCACTTGGTTTGGGGTTGAAGGGTATGGATGAAATACTTACTGTGAACCTTTACGCTGATATATAAAATTAAGGAGATAAATCATTTCAGTGCCTTTTTCTTCTCTGTTTGTCAATGGGTTTTCTTTAGTATTTCTTGGTGAGCTTTGTATGTGAGCTTAATTATCAATAAAAAATTCGAATACTTTTGTCTTACTTTCCCTTATCAACGATCGTCAAACATTTCCTAGGTTCTTTCCTAGGTCCTTTTCCTATCCCAGGTTTGTTTATTGAACTGCCATGCCTTAATTACTCAACCGGTCCTCGTGAAATCTTTACATTCAAGTTATCCGTGGTCCAGAAAAGGTTGTAGAGTACTATTTATTTTTTATGTCATAGCTTGCAAACGAACTGGTGGGTCACCTGATGTTAAGTGATCACTGCCGTCCATAGACACTAGCAACACCAGGGGAGTCGAAAGTGCGATGTCACCTTGTGTTTATGGAAGGGGAGGGGAGGTGGGTTATCCGGCGCTTTCACTGACCGAACGAAACGCAACAATGCAAGCACTGTTACTTCACGTCGCTTACCTAGTTAACCAGGAAATATGCACCGCCACGAGGGGTAGGTCAAATCTACCTTAATGTAGGGGAAGCCACTGGTAAATAGTAGTGATAACATAAAGTCCAAACACAGGGCGGTTCAGTTTGTTAGAACTCTGAAGTCTTCATACTTTGTAACCAGCTTCTGTGTATGACTTCGTCTGCGTGGAATAGTTACTGTGGACTAAAACCGACGCACAGCGGGAGTTTTTCTAAATGAAAAAAAAACGATTTTGAAACACTCTCCATTGGTGCTCTTATTGGTCTTAGCGTAATGATATATAGCCTATAGCCTTCCTTGATAAATGAGCTACCTAACAGTGATTTTTCAAATCGGACCTGTAGTTTCTGAGATTAGTGCGTTCAACCAAACAAACAAACCCTCCGGCTTTATAATATTAAGATAACTACCCGATTGATAATAATAAACCTAACTAATGTTATCGAATCTAAAAGTGTGTTTGTTTTGTCTTCACGCCTTAATTGCAAACAATGGCATCGGAGTCGCCGGCAAAGGTTAGTCTTCTATAAAGACGATTAAATACCAGAGGAAAAGTAATGTAGTCTATTAGATGTGGAAGTGAAGCGTCATGTCCCCAGGTCAGGTTCGAGGAGCCGGCCTCGTTCGCAATATACGGCATGGACGTGTCCAGTTTGCGTAGACTCAACAGACACGAGCGCTAATCACTCGTGGTACGCTTTCGCACTGATGTTATGTTTACGCGCGCGCCGGTTTTTAAACGCTCACTCTGGCGGGTGAACCGCTACTGTGTACGCTACTATTTGTGGTTTGCAGTTTGTCATTTCTCAAATTGAACTGTGATTTCGAGTTTATGTCCGCAGAGATTAGGTTCATATTGTTATAACTTTTGAATCCTTTGTAATTCTATAACAATATGGTTATTTGAAAAAAATATGTTGTTTAATAGATCCCGTGTATCCATAGATAATAATAAAAGTATTATAGAATAAAAAACTATAGAGTTGTTTCTATTAAACCGTAACTCTCCTCGTTATATCGTTTAAATGCATTGTAATTCTAAGGTTATTTTGTGAATTTGAAATTATTTTGTTGAACACGTATACCATTCATAATTATACAAGAAACCTTATTGCAGGAACAGCCGTAGAGTTGTTTTTAGCACGGTGCAAGTCACCCTTACCACTCTTATTATACTTATTTACTTATAGTGTAGTGCTGTTATGGTCTGTGAAATTTAGTCGCATATTACTTAGTATGTCCTCAATGCTTTTATCGGTTCTCAACGACCGTAAATTGATATTCAGCTTGAATAAATTAATTGCAGTTTAGATTTTACGTTACATTTACATTACAGTTCATTGCCTTAGCATATTGCATTAGATTACATAGTTTACGTTGCTTTTACACGATTCGAACAATGTAGTGTGGCGTTAATCTTGCGTCAGTGCGAAAGACATGTTCTTTTTGATACTAATATAAAATTGTGAGTGTAGAGTAGATTTCCGCATATCGTTACAAAAAAAAATTGTTAAAATATGCAAATATTAAAAATGAATAAATAAACTATTTTTTTAATAAAGTGTGTCATGTTTTATTTAAAACATTGTAGTATTATTAACTTCATTACATAGTATAAAACAAAGTCCCCTACCGCGTCTGTATGTCTGTCTGTTCGCGATAAACTCAAAAACTACCGAACGGATTGTCATGCGGTTTTCACCGGTGGATAGAGTGATTGATGGGGAACGTTTTAATATATAATTTGTCAAGGATTTTTTCATAATATGGGTGGGACAACGTCTGCCGGGCCCGCTAGTTTACAATATAGTATATATTTCAAATGAGAAGATAATCGTGTCCATGTCCTCGGTAATTTCATTAATTACTTGTCGAAATTGTACTACCAACAGATTTTTACATAAACTAGTAAGTTGTACCCGCGACCCGTGAAACCTGATGTACAAAACGGTGAGTAATAAAGTCCTCTTGAACGTAACAAGTCTAATTACTATCTATTTGTGCCTCGTATTTCAGTTGCGTCGTAAATAAAAATTACAATAACTTTTGATAGAGTGGACCGATTTTAATGAAACAAAAGACTAGGTCCCTCTCGCGGATATGCTTTATGATTTTGATTTTGTCTTTTTTAAACCCAGCACTTGCAGTGATGCGTGTACATACAAACAGGCAGACAGACAAACATTTCTAAAAATGAAATGTATTTATTCTATTATTTATTCCAGACACCTGCAACAATTTTTTCAAAAAAATCGATATAGTTCAGACACATTAGATTTACATTCTTATTATATATATATAAAAGGAGATAGAACATGCCATACAAACAATTGAAAGATCTCTTGTGCGTAGAAAAACCATATACAGAGTTAAAAATAAACAATATTTTACGCACTCGGAGTCGGTCCTCCTCCTCCATTCTAACACAGGCCCACGTGGTTAAGGCGCATTAGTGTTTTTTTTTTATGTCATTGGTGGCAAACAAACATGTGGGTCACCTGATATTAAGTGATCACCACCGTCCATGGACACTAACAACACCAGAGGAGTTGCAAGTGCGTTGCCAAACCTTCCCCATGAATTATCATTCTATCTACTGGTGAAAACAGCATGAAAAAGGTAGTAGAGGGAGAGGAGTGGGGAGGGGAGGTGGGCCTCCGGCGCTCTCACTGACCGAACGAAACGCAACAATGCAAGCACTGTTACTTCACGTCGGTTTACTATGAGAGGGTGGTACTACCCCGGGCAAGCCGACCCATTCATGCTGAAACCAGTAATAGTTTCACAGTGTTCAGTGCGCCTCCCATCAGTTCATCAGAGAGGGTCAAGGTCTTCCCTCTCCAGACTACAAGTCGGGGCCCTGATGAGGGGTCATCACCTGACGGGTCGGGTTGAAGCACTGCAGAGGCCGTTCCTGCCCGCCCGGCTAATGGTGACAAGAAGAACACCGAGGGGGTTTAGTCAGTCTCCAACAGGATTCCCCAGCGAAAAGAAAAAAAATAAGGCTCCTCCAGTGGTGAGCCCGAGGCTTCCTCATACGTTTTGTTATAAAGTATGTTTCCGATACGCCATTATTATTATATATATATATAATTAATTTGAATGAATGTCGAATTGTGCGTCGTGAGTCGTCACAGAGAGTCGATGCGGCGTCGAACGGACCGTTTCGTTTGAGAACGAACACGTTTACCAAATTGCACGGACAAAAAGCGACTGCACCGCGTTCTACATAATAATTAGCGGAATTAATCCAATCCACGGGAGTTTAATGGACATTTATTGACTGCACAGTATTATAATAAACATAATGTCAGGTGTTTGTATATAATCACTACATTTTCCTCCCCTCCCCCTCCCCCAAACACAGGCTGGCAATGTACTTGCGACTCCCTTGATGCTGCAAGTGTCTATGGAAGATGGTGATCACTTAACATCGCTAACCTGTTCGTCTGCCTCCTATGATATAAAAAAAATTAAAAAATATATAAAACAAAGTCCTCTGCCATTTCTGTCTGTTCGCGATAAGCTCAAAACCTACTGAACGGATTTTCATGCGATTTTCACCAGCAGACAAACTGATTCATGAGGAAAGCTTAGGTATATAATTTGTCAAGGTTTTTTTATTATCAGGGCGAGACAGCGCCCGCTGGACCCGCTAGTCTATATGTAGTCTATGGACGCTTTTCACGCTTTTCATGGCTATGTAACGTAATAAAGTTACATAAAAAAAAATGTGTGTATACTTATGTACACACGTTAGAAGTTATACTTCTTTGGCGTAACAAGATAAAAATCTTTTCAAAAATTTTATCTTTCGCCTACGTTTGTAGAAGAAACGACACTAACAATAGAAAAAAGGTATTTAATTACATTGAAAGTTTTAATACAAATAAATACAAAGAAACAAACTGTTGACTATAGCTAACTCCAGGGTGTCGGTTTTTCGTGACGGTGTGCGCGCGCATCGTAATAACTTCAGGGTGTCGGTTTTTCGTGACAATGTGCGCGCGCATCGTAATAACTTCAGGGTGTCGGTTTTTTGTGACGGAGTGCGTGCCTATTGTAAGGACTTCAGGGTGTCGGATTTTCGTGACGGTGTGCGCGCGCATCGTAAAAATCTACTCTCATCATTTTTCCCTAACGCGCCAAAAGAAGTATAACTTCGATAATTATATCCCTTATGTTACTTTAACCTTTTTACTTATAATGGCGTTGTACATTTCTTCGTTCAAGTGTATTATTAAATACGTTAAATGACCCTAATTGATGCAAATGTCTAAAAGGTTTTTCAGGGAGCTCAATAGAACTCAACCGTACTGCAAGACGTCTACTCAAAATCAGTAATACTTTATACAGTTTACACTCTGTGAAGGCGCTTTTCAACGTCAAAGCTACCAGACCAGCTCCGGGAAGTTGGCCCCCCATTTTTTGCGTGAGAATTTCAAAATTCGTAGAGGACATGCCCATCGATTTCCTATCTTTGCACATCATTTAAATGTCCGCCTCTATAAAAACGTTATGAAAGATATATAAATAGAATAGACAGATGCAAATGTCTAAAAGGTTTTTCAGGGAGCTCAATAGAACTCAACCGTACTGCAAGACGTCTACTCAAAATCAGTAATACTTTATACAGTCTACACTCTGTGAAGGCGCTTCTCAACGTCAAAGCTACCAGACCAGCTCCGGGAAGTTGGCCCCCCATTTTTCGCGTGAGAATTTCAAAATTCGTAGAGGACTTGCCCATCGATTTCCTATCTTTACACATCATTTAAATGTTCTTGCCCGCCTCTATAAAAACGTTATGAAAGATATATAAATAGAATAGATATAATATTGATCGCAATACTGATCTTTAACATATGGGAGGACATCCCCCTCCCATAACCGAGCCGAGCCTGAGGGGATGGGTCGTGGTACCCATCTCCACATTGCACAGGTGAGGCTGACGAGGGGAGACGATTGGTTGTGTACCCAGTAGTCTCTCTATAGTAGGACGAAGCCTGGCGTTCACTCGCCAGGCTGCCGCAGGGACGGTTTCTCAGGAAAACAGCAGGTTCGATCCCTGGCCACCCTTATGATGCGGCGGACGGTACACCGTGGGTTTTAAGTCCGTGCGAGTCGGACATAACCCACTCTCTACCCCGAGAGGGTGGCGTATATATAAAGGATTTCCCCACGTTAATAATAAAAAAGGAGTTTCTAACACATATCGCTAGAGGCGCTGATATCGAGAAATGAGAGTTATACTCTGTGGTTGTAGGCTCTCTGCTAACTAACAAACTGAACTAGTAAAATTCGTATTTTAGTCGAATTATTGTAACACACAGAAACGAAAATAAACTTTGTTATATAATCTTTAAAAATGGCAATTTTTTACTCGAAACATAAATAACTGTTACATATTATTTAGCGTCCTTTCAACTCGCGAGCACACGACGCGACTCGCCATTTTGGCTGTATTTTTAATTATGCTGTTTTTACACGACATCGTTTCCCTCCAACCCCCTCCCTCTTCGCGGGCTGGTTTCTTGTACATGCATCGCTTCTACGAAGTAAATTAAGCCAAATGAGCTTAATATCAGATGATTGGTCGTAGTTATGGGCCGGAGCTACGGGACTCTATAATGATTTCATGGATTTGTTTAAACAATGTTTTGGATGTTCGTTCTTCGGATCTTAGTATTTCGAAGAGCCTGTTCGGACTTTGCTTTTTTCGGACGAATATGCTATTGTTTTTGTTGCTCGTCAAATGTTTACAGGCATCTATATATCCACTTTGAATGTATTTATACCTATATAATGATATTATAAATGAATAAGATTCTAGACTGACACGGACATCGTAATAATAATACTCGGAGTGCGTGAAATAGACTGTTAATTTATATGCCCATATAAGGTATTTATAGAGACGTGGTCATTCATTTGTTTGAACAACATTCTATTTCATTACATAGTATAAAACAAAGTTCCCTATCGCGTCTGTCTGTCTGTCTGTTCGCGATAAACTCAAAAACTACTGAACGGTTTTTCAAGCGGTTTTCACCAGTGGATAAAGTGATTCATGAGAAATGTTTTGGTATATAATTAGTCAAGGATTTTTAATAATTAAGGGGAACAACGTCTGCCGGGTCCGCTAGTAGAATATATACAAAAGTTTCAGCCAGTCTGCCAAAGAGGATGACATACTCGGTAGCTACGTAAATGAAAATCTGTAGATACGTTACCTACATGCTATCTCGATAAAACAAAATGGCACGATAACGGACACATGCGTAAAGTAACATTGTAACGCCACACTGTCTTAGATAAAATGTGGAAGTAAGTGATAATAAAATAAGCTTACTAGCCACTGTTTAACAAAACGCTGTCGAAGCGCTTATGACTTATCTACAGCTTTTTTGGTTATAATATCATTCTTTATACTCTGCACTTAAAAATAGATTCGGGTTTTATTAAGTTTTTATATTAAACTAGTGGGCGCCCAGTGGTCGATATTCGACCATAGTTCATTGATTTAATGTGTATGTGTAATTGTAATGTAAAATGTAATTGGAACGTAAGAGTAAAATAATACAGTCGAGCATAGCAACCTCCTTCACAACCTTTTTTGAAGTCCTTTTTTTGACAGATGTCAAAATGTCTTTTTTATTTACATGTGTGTATATGCTGTGTAAAATTGAAGCAGTAGTGTGAGTAATGAATATTTTAATTAATTTAATGTACTTCTAATGCATTTTATATAAAATAAATAGGTCTCTGCACTTCTCCTCCATATAAACTTTAACTATGCCAAGTTTCAAGTTCATCCTCCGCCGTTAAAAAGGGGTACAAAATGGGTACTTCACGCATTAATATATATGATGATGACGATATATATTTGGTAGGGAAAAAACTGGTGAGTTCGTTAATAAGTTTGTTCTATAGAATTCTTTAAAAAAACTCGAATCGATCATAGAGACTGCCGAAAGAAGTGAAAACTCAATACAGTGCAGGGATGGAATAACTGTGTTCCTTTTTGAGTTTATAAATCAATTACAATCTTAGTTATTTGAAATTCATAATTTGGAAGTCAAAGTTATTAACGTTAGTCTGACTTTCACATCTATTAGCACTCGGAGCATTAATTAGTGTGTGTATATGTTGTGTAAAATTGAAGCAGTAGTGTGAGTAATGCATATTTTAATTAATTTAATGTACTTCTAATGTATTTTATATAAAATAAATAGCTTTCTGCACTTCTCATCCATATAAACTTTAACTATGCCAAGTTTCACGTTCATCCGTTCGCGCAATTCCTTTAAAAAGGGATACAAAGTTTGGGCTGCACGTATTAATATATATGATCTTGCTTAAGTGGCCTCCATTACACCCTTTTCCCCTAGACAGGCCGATGTACTACGCGTCGCTAATCCGACTCAAGCGCAATACGCCGTGAGCATGTTGAAGTCATCAGTGACGCGAACCCATAAGTTTTCTGCTACCAAAAATACCTAAAGCGGTTAAAGACATCTTCAATTAAAACATTATTCAAATAGGTCGACCCGTTACTGAGTGAGAGTAACGAACAGAACTTCATTTTTATCTATAGATTAGATCGCGAAATGTTGTCAAAGAATAATATAAGGCAAAGAGTCTGTCGAAGTCCGAGACCTTAATATTGATGCTTAGAGGTCTCGAGTCCAATTTTGCTAATTCTCATTTAATTAATTAATACACGATTTTCTTTACTCGGTCTCGTATCGTTCTGAAAAAACTAACTTACATTGTATCGTCATCATTATGCGATAGAACCGTTTTATATAAATCGATTGTTGACGTTCAGATCTCAGTTAATTAATAGTATCGAGACTCCAACTTTTTGGTAGTCATGCACGTGAACGTCAACAGAAAAGAAAAAAAAAGAACAAAGTGTCATTCATTCTTCTGTTTTCCATCGAACTATCGAGACGATCATTATAATGAGCAGCTGAAACAAATATCATCATCAAAACAAGAATCATTATCCAACATTCGTGGAAGCTCAGCGGCCAGCTGCAACAGAGAGGAGATCACGAGGTACGTGCATTGTATCTTTACTGTTGTTAGCTGGATCTGAACGAAAACTCTAAAGGTTCTCGAAGACCCTCCGGGGTCCCCCAGAGTAGCAGAAAGCCACTTCGGCGGTGCGCATGCTACATACATTCTTATAGGCTATCAAGTGCGCTACAAAAAATATGCCTTATGATTTTTTTATAAATCCACTTCTGTAAAAGTTATTCAAGAAACTACTCAACTGATCTTCATGAGACGTTGTCATTTATGTATAATTAGCGAACCATCCCAGCTTCGAACCATGCTATGGGGCAGTGTGGATTGATTAATAATATTATTTAGATATACAATTCCGTAGTAGATTAATTTGAGCTGCATGGTAAGGTTTAGCCAGCGTTTGCGATTTTTTTTTTATAATGGACTGTGTGACGGTTTTATAATAGACTGTGTGACGCTTGACCTCTGTCACACCTGATGGAAAGTGAGGACGAGGCCTAGGATGTAACGCGTTCACCCAGTAAATGCATATTCACTCTTCTTTTGAAGATCACTTCATCATACACTTCAGGAAAAACAGACGCAGGCAGCGTATTCCACTCCTGGTAGTCCTGAGATGAAACGGAGACGGTGGAATTAGTTGGTGCAGATCTTGTGCACATTCTCCAAAGTGTAGCCGATAGAATACTACAAGGCAAGAAACCCTACGCCGATGTTCCAGTGTTTGAAGTTTGGCTGCTAACAGTGATTCGTTACCGACAAGTCTTCGAGCTCTGTGATCGACGGAGTCCAGCAAGGCCAACTGGTATTTAGCAGACCCGTCCCGAAGGTGGCAGCAATGCTCCGTACACGGCCTTATCTGTATCACAAAAATATGTTTGTTACGTCATCACATTACAAATCTTTGAATTTTTCGGCTTTTCTGTACTATAATATGTATGTATTATACATATAAACCTTCCTCTTGAGTCACTCTATCTATTGCTGAAAACTGTATTAAAATCCGTTGAATTGTTTAAAAGACCTAACGGAACAGACAGTGGAAGCGGCTTCATTTCTACTATGTAATGACTTGGTCACACTATAGAGATAAGATAATTTATATTTTCGGTTAATGTCTTCAATAGTTTTTAATTACTAAATAAATGATTTTCAATGTTGATTATTTTTATTAATTGTAAGTTTCTTCATTCTCAAACAGATGGCGCTTTAAATTAGTTTGTTGACAGAAAACTGTACCGACTGTTAAATATATTTCATAGATGGCGTCACGTTTCAATTTTGAATTTCTTTTTCCACTCCAGTTTATTTTATTGCGCACGTGCTCTGGTAATCTATTTACTACGTAACCTCACTTTTTCGATATCAAGTATTTAGGCAGACTCATAACCCCATAATACCAAATACTTTATCACAATTTTAATTTAATATATAATAACTGAGCCACAGCAACGAGTGGCCCCGTCAGCTAGTATTCCTATATAATTAATTCCCATAGTCTCCTTTCAAATAAATAAGTCACATAAGAAACCAAACCGTGGTCACTTACAGCGTGTGTTTATTTCCGCCTGAGGTTTACGTCGGGCACACAATGGGTGTCCGGTTCACAGTTCCGCGAGTTCTTTAGTCATGCGCTCTAGTGTTGCGAACATTATTGTCGATGCAATCGACTCTTCTAACTTTTATCTGACGGCGCAGAAAGGTGATAATGCATTTTCGAGTATGTGTTTGTTCGTTAATTCCTTTGCGACGCTTTAGAGCCTAAATGGCCGATGAATTTTAATATAAAAGGGTTAATTGTATCAGTTTAATGCTAATTAATATAATTTTGTAAATGTAAAAGTAATGTTGTGTGCCACGTTTCTATTCATTGCATACAAGGGACTCGGGTGTTCAGAATGTAGTATACAGTACCTTCCACCCTCAAAAAAGTAGGTATGACGTCATTAAGTTAGAATGTGAGGAAAGATAAAAATATTCTCTTACGCTACAATACTCGAACAATACGTTACTAATATTGTTTCTGGTAGGTGGTAGAGCCACGCTGAAGCTATTACGGGTTCAGCATAAATGGATTGGTTCGTCCGGGGTAGTACCACCCTCTCATAGAAAACCGACGTGAAGTAACAGTGCTTGCATTGTTGCGTTTCGTTCGGTCAGTGAGAATACCGGAAGCCCACATCCCCTCCCCAGCGCTCTCCACTCTCCTCCCCTCCCCTCTGCCCTCCCCTCACCCTCCCCCAAACACAGGCTAGCAACACACTTTAAACTCCCCTGGTGCTGCTAGTGTCTATGGAGGGTGGTGGTCACTTAACATCACGTGACCAACCTGCTCGTTTGCCTGATATGACTAATAATATCACTTTTCAATAGTAATTGCAACATATGTTCATTTATAATGGAGACACAGAGGTCAATCACAAATTGAGTGCTGCCATGAGAATTAATTGGAATGACTCAATACTTTTTATTACCGGCTACAAATGCCCTGCTCTACCCTTCAGCTGACAACACAGAAGTGAACCTTCTTTTCTATAACCTTATAAATGTATAGTAAAACAGTGCTACATTTGTAAGATTTCCTGGGACACTATTGAACTACAACGTTTGCAGGTTCAGGACTCACGTGGCACTAAAGCGAAAGGTTTTCTAACACCGTTATTATATGAAACACAGTGATACGAAAAGGAGGCACTAAAAAGAGACAAACACAAAGGATTTAACGTACGAGAGAATGAGACAGAATACATTATACAGTGTTTGTTATATTCGCGGTGTTTGTCAGTGTATGTTACATTAGATAATACTTGCTCTGATCCGAACATTCTACCTGTTTATGTATGTAAGTATGTATTGCGACGTTTTAGGAATAGGCGTTATAACCAGCCTGGTGTATATCGCTTACATGAATATATCATTTATTGTAGATTTCACATTAAATGCGTGTGAACTGCACACATGTTGTATGTGTTAAATATTGTCTATCCTGTGTATAGGCATTTAATACTTCTATGTTTGCATGTATATCAGCTTTTTTATGACTATAGTATGGAGCAATGTTGGGGAAAAAGCAATTAGATTAATGATTAAAGATTGCGATTATATATTGTATGTGGTAGAGATACGCTGAAGCTATTACTGGTGTCAGCATGGATGGGTCGGCTCACTCGGGGTAGTACCACCCTCTCACAGAATATCGGTGTGAAGGAATAGTGCTAGCATTGTTGCGTTTCATTCGGTCAGTGAGAGCGCCGGAGGCCCACCTCCTTTCCTCCTTTCCCTTCCCCTTTCTCCTTTCCC
>MU161433.1:9243-23852 GCA_015888305.1 Antheraea pernyi | reverse complement strand
CCTACCCCTCCCCCACACACAGGCTGTCAACGCACTTGCGACTCCCCTGGTGTTGCTAGTGTCTATGGACGGTGGTGATTACTTAACATCAGGTGATCCATCGGTTCGTTTGACTCCTTTTGACACAAAAAAAATGATAATAATATTACTATTTATATTTCGTTTATCGATAATAGACAATGTGCAGGACTATAGACCGTTCGTAACGTTCCGGCGGCAATGCAAAGAGTCGTTGCGCGCGGACGCGGCGCGCCGTGACAAACTTAATTCCAAGAATCATTTTTAAGTTTATTAACATTAAAAAATATAAGTAAGTTTTATGTTCCTAAGGAAATATGAAATAAGTCGCTCACGAGGTCACGTAAAACAGATTATTATTTTTTATTATTTTAATGTCATATGTGGCAAAATAACGTGTGGGTTACCTGATGTTAAGTGATCACCACCGTCCATGGACACTAACAATACCAGAGGAGTCGCAAGTGCGTTACCACCCTTTGGAGGAAGGGTTACGGGAGGGAGAGGGAGAGGAGAGAGGAGAGGGGAGGGGAGGTGGGCCTCCAGCGCTCTCACTGACCGAACGAAACGCAACAATGCAAGCACTGGTACTTCACGTCAGTTTTTCTATGAGAGGTTGGTACTGCCCCGGACGAGCCAACCCATTCATGCTGAAAATAGTAATAGTTTCAGCGTGGCTCTACCACCATTATTAATGTCATATCGTAAAAAAATGCATTACATATTATGATAAGCCAACGCATCGTAATGTTTGAATTATACAAGAAAAAATAAAAGAATTACCCTTTTTTTTCTCCATGGGGAAATCCTAACCGATATCCATCCCACCGAGCAGCAGAGGATGGATATGTCCGAGTCGCACGGACTAAAACTCCATGGTACCTTCTTACAGCTTTTGGCCGGGGAGCGGGGACTGTCTAATCGACACTACGTCTGCTCCTCCGACAGGTTTTGTCCTCACCTGCGGCCTGAGGGGTCAAGATGGTAGACCCCTCAAGGGGGAGTGGATGTTAGACCCCTCTGACGAACTGTGGGAGTTTCATCGGAAAAAGAAGAAAAAAAAATTACCGCGAGGAAACAAATAGTCCTCAGCTCTGTAGGACATAAAAAAATCCGTCACTATATTTTGCTTCTTTCAAAACAAAATATTTGTTACTTTCTTTAGTAACTGTTATGTACTATGTATGTATGGTCAATTGTCATTGACAAGTACTTGTCTTTCATTGTCATACTTTTATTAATATGTATTCTTGTTGAATAAAGCCAAAATATAATTGGTATTTCTATCTTTTAACAGTAACATTCTCAACAATGAGTATATTTCCCAAAGCGATGATAAAATTTTATTAAGTATAACAATTATTGTGAAGGTAACTATTGTAAGCTTAAAACGATATATTCGTGTGATATGAGGACAAAAATTCCTCGTCAATGACTTTTAAAAAGCGAGCAAAAAAACATTTGTCACTTCCTTTGTACAATAGATAGGGGTCCATTGTGATGACGTAATAGTTCTAGCAATGTTGATATGCGATGCTACGCTATACAATGCTATGCGATATAATGCTATGCATAAAATATATAATCCGTACAATGGAATAATTACTTTATTATATTATATATATTATATTATATATACTTAATAAACAATTGTAATCAATTTACACTATTTTTTTTTTAATTAGAACGTTCTTGAATAAAGTGCCGAGCTAATCTTGAATTATCTATATTTCTATACTATACTAATATTATAAAGAGGTAAAGTTTGTGACGTTGTAGGGGGTAATCTCAGGAACTACGGATCAGATTTGAAAAGTTCTTTCAGTGTTAGAGAGCTCATTTATCGAGGAAGGCTATAGGCTATATATCATCACGCTAAGAACAATCGAAACGGAGCATCAATGACGAATGTTTCGAGATCGGGGTTTTTTGCCTTTTCAGAGGTTCCGCTGCGTGTTAGTCCGTTAAGTGATGCTTATTGGTCATATTAGGCTATTGGTTATATTGGTTTATTGGTTTTGTGTTCAATGGTTTTATCTTTTTTTTAAATTATTATTAATAGTGTGAGTTAAGTTCAGTTTCTATGTGATAAAGTTTTATGTCTTTAGTTTAGTTTACTATTTTTTATTATTGTTATTGTATTATTTTTGTTGACTGTTGCATTATCCACATGTAAATAAATAAATAAATATTATTAACAATTCATAATTGAATTCTTATCAATATGTAATGATATAATAACTGAGCCATAGCAACGCGTGGCTGGGTCAAATTAGTCATAGCAATCCCTTTGATACAGTCCCCCAAAAAAATAATTACCAAATCAGTTTACAAATGAAGAAGTTCTGAGAACCAAATTGAGAACCTCTTCCTCTTTAAATTTGGTTAAAATTAAATCTTCAGTTATCTTATATGTTATATTTAGATAATGTCATAAACCCACGTATTAACGGAAGTAGTTAAAATCTATATATTCATTTCACAGAGTATAAAATTAGGTATTAACAGTTTGAACCCCTGAACGTATCAACGAATCTTTCGAACGAATTCGCGTACATTTACTAATTTAAATTGGTAACACTATTGACTGACGGTGAAGGAAAACATATCGAGAAAACCTGAACCTGAGAAAACTTCTTAGTACCACCGTATGTGAAGAATATAGAACTATGGATTTCCCAGAGTTTGAAATCGCTAATATGTCATGAGCTGGCATAGTGATACACACATACCTTCCTTCGGGAATAAACAGTGAGTCACTTACAGGTTTCTTAAAAGATGGCATTAACAGTACCCCGTTCCCGAAATTTCGAATGGTAACACACATGCAAGACAGTAGTGTATCTAACCTTAACTGTTAGTGTATGGTAGTTCACGTTAGTGTAAACAAAGTAATTTTTTCTTAGTTCTGAAAATGTGTACTTTTGTGCCAAATAAAGTGTATTTGCGGGGAATTTTATTGCACTACTTTATCCAAGTTATAATAAAAGTTAAAGTTATAATTCTTAGACGTAACACGATAAAAACCTTTTCAAAAATGTTACCTTTCGCTTTAATCTACGTTTGTAGAAAAAACGACACTAACAATAGAAAAAAGGTATTTAATACATTGAAAGTTTTAATACAAAAAAATACAAACATCAAATACAAAGAAACAAAATATTGACTATAGCTAACTTCAAGGTGTCGGTTTTTCGTGACGGTGTGCGCGCGCATCGTAATAACTTCAGAGTGTCGGTTTTTCGTGACGGTGTGCGCGCGCATCGTAAAAATTTACTCTCATCATTTTTCCCTAACGCGCCAAAAGAAGTATAACTTCAAAAAAGAAATTTGCAGCTGAAGCACATAGAATTCTTGTTGAGACTTATGGTGACAATGCTTTGTCGGATACGACATGCAGAGACTGGTTTCGACACTTTAAAAATAATGATTTTGAACATGAGGATAAAGAACGTTTTGGCACGCCGAAAACATTTGAAGAATAAAAATTGGAGGAATTACTCGATCAAGACCGATGTCCGACGCTAGCAGAACTTGGAAAACATTACAAATACATTAATCAACTGTTTCAAAACGTTTAAAACTTTTAGAAATGATCCAGAAGCAAGGACATCGGGTACCGTATGAATGGA
Source organism: Antheraea pernyi (assembly GCA_015888305.1). Lineage (NCBI taxonomy): Eukaryota > Metazoa > Arthropoda > Insecta > Lepidoptera > Saturniidae > Antheraea > Antheraea pernyi. The sequence continues at coordinate 20,202 of MU161433.1, read as the reverse complement.
AGCCGAGAGACGTCGAACGCTCAAACCGAATGAAAGTATCATGGGGATCGCTATCGATTTCAATTGCTGCGTTTAAGTCGAGCCTTAAAAGAATAACAGCCGCTATGTGAGCAGAGACACGACAAAGTGATTTTGCTACATGACAACGCTCGGCCTCATGTTGCAAAACCAGCGAAAACCTACCTTCGCTTGAAAACTAACGCTTCAATGGGAAGTTCTCCCCCCCCAGCCGTATTCACCTGACATAGCCCCTTCTGATATTCACGTATTCCGTTCCATGGCACATGGCCTAGCTGACCAGCGCTTTCATTCTTATGAAAAAGCTGAACAATGGATCGATTCTTGGACAAAAGAGATGTCATTTTTCCGACGCGGAAATCATATACTGCCAGAAAGATGGGAGAAAGTGGTCGCTAGTGATGGGCGATACTTCGAATGAAATGTTTTTGTTCCTTATAATTTAAATACACTTTTTAGCTTAAGATAAAGAATAAACAGAACCTCCATTTAATGAAAAAAAAAATTTTGGTTGAAAATGTGTATAAGCCAATTTTGTTATGCACAATGATACACTTATATACATATATTATACATATACATATATTTTATGATACACAATGTACACTTTATCCTCTCTTCCCGTATTTATCGTTCCTTTCTCCCCTTACATTAAATTTAACGATGGCTATGACATTAAAAATACCAAGTAAAGCAATATTAAGCATTGAAATAATCGCAAGAAACTTATGATATTCTTAAATGGCATAAAGGTAGGTTGGTACTCGACTATGGCAGCAATGATATATTAGAAGATTTGTTGCCAAAAAAAAGAAACAACCTATATACGAAGAATTATTAAATTAAATTAAAAAAAATTTTCAATAAATCACTATATTAGTCATTGAAGTTACATGTCCCACTATACGTTGCGATATAATTTTTTTTAATTTAATTTAATAATTCTTCGTATATAGGTTGTTTCTTTTTTTTGGCAACAAATCTTCTAATATATCATTGCTGCCATAGTCGAGTACCAACCTACCTTTATGCCATTTAAGAATATCATAAGTTTCTTGCGATTATTTCAATGCTTAATATTGCTTTACTTGGTATTTTTAATGTCATAGCCATCGTTAAATTTAATGTAAGGGGAGAAAGGAACGATAAATACGGGAAGAGAGGATAAAGTGTACATTGTGTATCATAAAATATATGTATATGTATAATATATGTATATAAGTGTATCATTGTGCATAACAAAATTGGCTTATACACATTTTCAACCAAAATTTTTTTTTTCATTAAATGGAGGTTCTGTTTATTCTTTATCTTAAGCTAAAAAGTGTATTTAAATTATAAGGAACAAAAACATTTCATTCGAAGTATCGCCCATCACTAGCGACCACTTTCTCCCATCTTTCTGGCAGTATATGATTTCCGCGTCGGAAAAATGACATCTCTTTTGTCCAAGAATCGATCCATTGTTCAGCTTTTTCATAAGAATGAAAGCGCTGGTCAGCTAGGCCATGTGCCATGGAACGGAATACGTGAATATCAGAAGGGGCTATGTCAGGTGAATACGGCTGGTGGGGTAGAACTTCCCATTGAAGCGTTAGTTTTCAAGCGAAGGTAGGTTTTCGCTGGTTTTGCAACATGAGGCCGAGCGTTGTCATGTAGCAAAATCACTTTGTCGTGTCTCTGCTCACATAGCGGCTGTTATTCTTTTAAGGCTCGACTTAAACGCAGCAATTGAAATCGATAGCGATCCCCATGATACTTTCATTCGGTTTGAGCGTTCGACGTCTCTCGGCTTCCATTCATACGGTACCCGATGTCCTTGCTTCTGGATCATTTCTAAAAGTTTTAAACGTTTTGAAACAGTTGATTAATGTATTTGTAATGTTTTCCAAGTTCTGCTAGCGTCGGACATCGGTCTTGATCGAGTAATTCCTCCAATTTTTATTCTTCAAATGTTTTCGGCGTGCCAAAACGTTCTTTATCCTCATGTTCAAAATCATTATTTTTAAAGTGTCGAAACCAGTGGTAGGGTTTTACAGCCTGACTGGGTCGCAACCACCATGTATATGGCGAAAAATCCCGTCATAGTGATTCGCTTCTGCGGGTCGCGTTTCGGGATCAGCCTGTGCATATCCAGCTTTTCAGCTATCCGGCATGACAGCGGCAACCGGCGATGGATAGTGTGTCACTCGGTGATCGCCATTGTTCGTGGATTGTATTGTGCTTACCATCAGGCACAGTGCAGTCATTTTGCCATGCTACAATAAAAAAAAGATGCTGTGAGAAATACCTATGTTCTGGCTACTACTTCTCGTACAACGACTCTCTCTTATAAATATTATTTAGTGCATACTTTTGTATTCAATTAATCGTATGGTTTAATTAAATCCAGTTACTTTAACTTCTTTACAAAGGAAGCGTTTGTCGTTTACCTAATAAAGGCTCCATTCAAAACTAGATACGGGCATTCTATTCTCACAGTGTCCGTCTACCCCGCAACGTTGAATACAGCTTGAAGTATGAACAAGCAGAGAGACATGTTTATTTATCGAATGCGCTGTCTCGACTCATTTGCGTGGTATTGTTGAGTTCTGTTTGTACAAGTTCACTCTACAGTCAATGGGACATTCGTCATATTTATTTACTAAATTTATTTTACCTTGTTAACGCTTGGGAACTGTACATTTTTTTTCATAATTGAAAACACTATATCTCATTTTCGCATTAGCTAGGATTTTTCCCTGAGGACTATGACATAGGGCTCTTCAAGAAGGGACGGAAACGCCCTTGGTGTTACAGTTTCCCATAGGCGACTGTAACCATTTACCATCAGGTGGACCATCTGTCTTTTAGCTACCAGGAAAAAAAAATGTCTGAGAACGAAAAAAAACATATTTCTCCTTAAATACTAAAAGAATAATACTTTGTAGGTGGTAGAGCCACGCTGTAGCTATTATTAGTTTCAGCATGAATGGGTCGGCTCGTCCGGGGTAGTACCACCCGACCCACAGAAAACCGACGTGAAGTAACAGTGCTTGCAATGTTGCGTTTCGTTCGGTCAGTGATAACGCCGGAGGCCCACCTCCCTTCTCCCTTTCCGTAAACATCTTTTACCATCGAGCTTTTAAATTCAAAAGGACTTTTTTAGTTCGTGCCCAGATAGGAGTGGCCGTAAAACTGTGGCTCCGAAGACCAGCGCGCGTGGTTCGGTTGTGAAAAGGAGAGGAAGGGATTAATTTGAATAACTCTTCAGAACACTCGCCATGATACAGACGGTAGAACAGGCTCAGTGAGCCAATGTCTCTGCGCAACTGAAAGCGGCTCTATAAACTCTGTAATGTCAGCATCGTTGACAATGATCAACAATGAACAAGGGCATCCAGTAGGTATTTAGCGGAGCCGTCCCAGAACTGCGAACAGTATTCCACGCAAGGCCGAACTTGTGCCTTATAAAGGAGATATAGCTGATCAGGCGTGAAAAACCTTCGCACCCTGTTCAGGATTTTAATAATGTAACATTGTATTGAAATAAACAGGCTTTTTTATTTATTTATTATTTATTTCATGAGTTAATATAACATTAATTCCTTCTGAAGCGGTACGAAGTTCGCTAGGTCCGCTAATAAATAAAATATACGGTTACTCAATAACTATAAAGGTACACTTTTCATAAAAGAATCTCACCAACACACAAAGTGTAAATAATAATAAATTACGGTCGAATAAAAGATGTCCACATCGCTCGCTAGTTCTTATATTGCCTTATAGAGACAGGTAAGCGTCGTACGTCGGCAGCTGGAAACCGTCATTATACAACTTGGACGCATATCAAAACCTGGAGAATTAATCACGATCTTCAAGTATATTCTGTATATTTTGATGAACATCTAAATCAAAAATACTTTAGTCAGTTTAATCCATAAGAAGGGCGCTTATGAACGTCATAGTCTACCACTGGTTCGGAAAACAACCCAATCATCGAGAAGAACCGGCAAGAGACTCGATCTGGTTTATTTTTTACATATATATAGAACACATTACACGTTACAATTGTTTTTAGTCGATGCACAGAGAGAAGTCAATTCTAGATATCACCATCGTTCACATATTGATACACCCTATAATAGCCTTTTGGCATCAAACCCGCTTGACATGGCGCTTAAAAACAGTCCGGCAAATGGGTAATTTCGTCTGCACCAAATAGGTTATTACCGGTTCCAATTTTATTTCCAAACGCCAAAAATCTTAAAAAAACCTAAAACCAGATTGTATCGAAATATATCGGGCCCAATTGTGACTCGAAACTATCCCATAGTAATAAATAAATTAATTATAGTATGAATTATTAAAATTTCATATTGTTGTTTTTTTTTTTGAACTGACTACGCTATTGATCTAGAAAAGTCTTAACAGATTTACCGGACTACTAAGGGTAGCGCTTAACGCACTCAGCCGATTTCACCTGGGCAACTAGTTCAAGGGTGCACGGCACACCTCGGCTTGGGCAGTTGCCTGATTTCATAATTTGTGTATCGGAATTATTACCATTAGTCTGGTTTAAAAATCTGTTGGCACCCGGAGCAATGATTATATACATTTTTATATAGTTTATTAATTGTACAAACATATGATGGACCGAAGTTCAATCAATATTAGACGTACACAGGCCGCTATACTTCGCGTCGCTAGTGTAACGTAAGCCGCGCAAGTGCAATACACTCGGTCACGCTTTATTAACATGTCGTGACGCGAAATCATAACTTTATCTTCCGCCAAAAATACCGCTCTACGCGCCTAAGGAAGTTTTCACTTCAAAAATGTAATATTGGTTTGTAGCTCTTTTGTATTTAATCAGCGATGTGTAACAAACCGGACACAGTGTCTCTCTTTTAGATTGCAGTGTTTCGGGATCTCTATCGGACACAATTGTAGAGTCCCAGTCGGTAGTTAACAATAGGTGGGATCGCGCTCATATTTCTGTGCAGCGGCGGCATTATTACTAATATTTTTTTGTTTAAATAAATAACAGAAAATCAATACCGAGAATGAACAATTAGAGCGGGAAAATGACAAAGAATTTTTCCAAAATGGCCGTCATAAAAAGCGATCTCGCTTTCGTATTTAACGTTGTCAAATTACAATTGTTTTTATCACAAACAAAATGAATATCTATTCTACAGAAGTTAAAGTTTAATTTCGTTTGAATCGAACGGTATTTGTAAATTGATTTAGATGTGGACGCATTCAGCAGTTTAGTGTATCAGACTCCCCAATATAGTTGTTGGTGATTGAGACAAACTGAATGCTGGTCGGCTACGAGCAGTTTATAGGACCATCGACTATAAATGATTGCACCACAAGCTAGCAAAAGGTCGGCAATCATCAATGTAAAACCACTTACCAATCTTTTGGAACGGCCAACTTCCCGTGGTGGTTTTTTTTTAGAGCTGTCTTTATAAACGAAACTTCATAAAGTACACAAGGGAATTTATGAATAAAATAAATCTCAAATAATACTCGTTTGTAACTTACCTTGTAAACGGATGCAATTGGGTCTCCAATAATGACCTATGTGTCAAAACTGTCATACTTTCTTTGTTGTTGTCATTGTCATTCTTTCCTTTAATGCGACACATGTACTGGGAAGTATCCTAAATACATCGATTATAATCTCATTGGTGTTCGCATTTCCGCTCTTAATTTATCAGTTTAGTCAACAAGATGATGATAAATATGTCGCCAGCACTTAATATAATAGATTATTGCACACGGCATGAATATACTATGGTTTCTTGCTGTTGTTCTCACGAGTATAATGTTTTGACCGTTTCTGTCAAACTTCCTTATTGTGTCGATTTATTCGGTACTGCTTTCTATTCCGTCGGTTCAGTTTGTGAATTTACATTATTAATATAAACATATCCAACAATAAGTACCGATTGCTGAACAACACTTAAACTATTATAAGAAAGCAAAGAGAAGACGTTTTCGACGATTATTGATTTACTGAATGTTCGTAGATGGATCTTGTTAAAATCAGTTAGACGCGAAATCATAAATTTATCTCCGGCCAAGAATATCGCTCAATATTATCTTATCTTACTATCAATTCAAACACGAAACCCCAAAGAAGATTTCACTTTAAAAAATCTCTTAAAACGGTTAACATAATTCTGACAAAACTTTTACAGTTCAAGTAGAGGACTATTCAAAGTATTATCTAAGCCACGTATCATTATGCTATCCCATAGAAGCTAAGCAGTAACTATAAAATTTAACAGAGGTAATTGTGTAGAATATAGACCCCTATAATGATGTAGCCTTAATCCGTACCTGTTGGTGAGCAATTAAAAAACGCTATAGAAGAAAAAGCTCGCGGAATCAGGCGAGCAGTTCACCTGGGACCACGCGGGGCGAAGTTGCGGGGTGGGGTGTACCGGGCTAAACGCTTCTGTGTATTTTATGTTCAACATATGTAGCCGTTATGATTTAAGCACTGTGTCATTTTAATTATAGACTAAAATATGTTTGCATTCGGGTATAGATTAAAAATGTAGATCGGACACTTCATTATAATTAATTAATATTGAACTATTGTTGGAAACTAGGAACCACTCTGACGTGCATTAACTTGAAGACGGGCCCGTTATATATTGAAACAATTTAATAAATGAGTATAAATCTATATCTATACATAAATAATAAGAATGTAAATGTAACGTGTCTGTAATTTTTAGATTTTCGTGTAAAAAAATGTTGCAGTCTTTTTTTTTTACTGTAGCCCGGCAAAGTGACTGTACCATGCCTGATGGTAAGCACAGTACAATTCAAAAACAATGGCGACTACCGAGTGACACAATATCCGTCGCCGGTCGCCGCTGTCATGCCGGCCTGCGAAAAGCTGGATATGCACAGGCTGATCCCGAAACGCGACCCGCAAAAGCGAATCACTATGACGGGCTTTTTCGCCATATACATGGTGGTTGCGACCCAGTCAGAACTCATCCAGACAATACTATTTTATAAAAAAAACTTATTACGTCATTCTACTTTTTTTAAACACGAAGCGACAACCCTAGGCGTAGGTAAAGTTAGCGATCATATACATTTTGTAACTTTACCAAAGCAAGAGTAACATTACCTAACACAATTTTAACTAAAGTATCATCTGTAATGCAATAAATCCATAACCAGTATGTAGCTGACTATTTTTTCATAGTATTATGAAATTTACTCACCAATCGCTTGAAATTTTACTGTTCGATGATTAAAAGTTTAGTAGAAAAAACCGTTGCACTCGATTGCCACAAAACTGTAAACTGCGCCTATCTTTTTTACCAGTATTAAATACGTGTCAAAATTTCTTTAGTGTTGCCAGCATATATTCTTTTAATATTACCAAAAACAAACATAACACTAAAGTAAATGGTAATTTTAAAATTTCTAATTTCGTTATCGAAGGAGTGATATGGTAAAGTTAGTCAGGAAAGGTAAAGATGCCAGAATTGACGGTACTCGTGTAGTATCTCGAGGACGGTGAGAGGCGACGCTCGTTTTGCGAATATACGAGCCACACGCCATAATACGCGCCATTTCGGAGCAAGGGTGTCGCGTCCGTTGGAGAGCTCTACTACGCCATCCATAGTCAGGCGGCGTAGGTCTGGTTCGTAGCCGAGTCTGCAGCACGCGAACCCGTACGTACTCGACGACCAAAAATTTCTAAATAAAAAAAAATGTACTCACTATTCTCAGCGGTCGGGAACACGGGTTCGTAGCGGCGCGTATACTCGCGTAGTATCTCGAGTGCGGTGAGAGACGAAGCGCTGTCGGCGAATATGCGAGCCACGCGCCATACTACGCGCCACTCGGGAACGAGCGTCACGCGTCCGTTGGAGAGCTCGACTACGCCAGCCATAGTCAGGCGGCGTAGGTCCGGTTCGTAGCCGAGACGGCGGCACGCGACCCGCACGTACTCGACGGTGGAGCTCCGCGCGACGCACCGGTCCGAGCAGAGCACCGCGCACACCGCCAGCACGGTCGACGACCAGACGGGCGCGTGTCCCGCCGCGAGCACCGCGCCCTCCTCCACGTAACCGCCCGACGCGTACACGAGCGCTTCCAGCGACGACACATCCAACACGTCCGGCTGACAACACGATTTGCTAAATTATCATTGTGTTATGGCAAAATAATCTGTCTATACATATATAATAAGAATGTAAATCTAATGTGTGTCTAGGAATGAGTAATAAAGTATATTTCTGTCTGTCTGTTTATATGAACACATATTACTGCTAAAGTACTGGGTTCACAATAAAACCTTATTATAAAAATTATAAAGCATATCTTCGAAGAGTAACTTAGTCTTTGTGTCATTAAAATCGGTACTCTATCAAAACATCACTGCGACAAAATTACACATATCACCTCCACACACGTGCACGCATACACGCTTACACATGCAAGTGGAAGGGTTTTATTTTTTCCTTATCAAACTGAAATAGTTTAGAATATTATCCGATACGAAATATATATAAGAATAGTTGAGGTATGTATGCTTGGTACACATATATGTTTCAACAACTCGTATATGTATGAATAGTTAGCTTAGTTTAGGTTAGCTCAGATAGGTCGCGAATTGCATGTATCAGGCAACAGCCCAAGACGAGGTGTGCCATGCACCCTTGAGCTAGTTGTCAAAATAAAATCAGCTGAATGCCTTAAGAGCTCGCCTTAGTAGTCCGGTGAAGCTGTTACGAACTTGCATGGTCAATAGCGTAGTCAGTTCGAAAAAAAAAAGGTAATCTATCAAATGTTTTTGTAATTTGAATGACGGCACGAGGTAAGTACAAGAATAGGAATCTATACATATAATAATGTAAAAAAAATGTAAATCTTCTATACTAATATACTAACATTTCAATTTTCATACACCACGAACGAAGCACAACATTTTCCCTTAGTAAAATTTTTCGTTTTATTTTGATGATTTTCAAAAATCTATTAATTTAAAAATATTAGTAATATTTAAAAATAAATTTCTACGGCCAAACTTGGATTAGACTTATTTTGTGTTGTGTTGTAACATAGCATGTCTACTAACTGTATCTAAGTTAGGCGCTTAATATTTGACCTAATTATCTAGAAAATACAAAAATTATAGTAAAAGCCGTGTATATTAAAGCACAGTGTCAATGACAGTCGGGTGTAGTACAAGTGAAGCCAACCAAATATCAAAGGATAATTTTTCTAATTATGAACAAATAAAAGGGGTTATTGTCCGTTATTATTGACAGTTATAAACTCCGGAACGCCGCTCGCAGGTTTTGTGACCGGTCATTCAACGTAGGTTTATTTAAATTTGTACCCATACTTTTGAGAGTCCTAGAACAAAGTTGAACTTGGGTTCTCTTTGTTGTTTATTAGTATTTGTTTTGATATTATTATTTTATATGTTAAATGTGACCATGAACTATCATACGACTGAAGTGATATATATCCATATATTAATTTCCTACAAATATATAAATTTATTATGAATGTTAATTGGCCATACGAAACGTTACTCTCTCCCTTTTTATCTTCACTAACTTATATTTCCCTTTTAACTTCCGTTCGTCTCGCCCGATTACGTTTACCGTAACGCTCTCGTCACGCATTCACCAGCTTATTCCCCAAGTCAAGCGTGCGTAAAGAAGTCTTACTTCAAAAATATGTTTGTTTGTGTTTACCCCCACCACTGCATCGTCACACAAAGTTTAACTTAAAAAAAGAATGGTATAACAACACTGGGATTTTTTGGTAGGACCTTTGAGTGTTATGTAGTGCACTTCATATTTTATTCATAATCTTGTGTTATTTGGCTCTATATTGTGTAATATTGATGGTGTTTAATGTTATATGGTTTGGTTATTGTGCACAATTGAAGAGGATCGGAAATAAAACCACGGAGCATGAATTATGACTTGCCACCATCTTGACTTGACGGCCACCCTGTTGTCAGTTCATTTGAAATGATCTCAAGAAACTTTTAACACCATTAACTACTCGACAACGGCAGTAATAGATAGATAGATTCGAAGGTGGTAGAGCCACGCTGTAGCTATTACTAGTTTCAGCATGAATGGGTCGGCTCGTCCGGGGTAGTACCACCCGACCCACAGAACACCGACGTGAAGTAACAGTGCTTGCATTGTTGCGTTTCGTTCGGTCAGTGAGAGCGCCAGAGGCCCACCTCCCCTCCCCTTTCCACTCTCCTCTAACTCCCCTAACCCCACCCCCCAAAGGTGGGGGCAACGCACTTGCAACTCTTCTGGTGTTGTTAGTGTCCATGGACGGTGGTGATCACTTAACATCACATGACTTAACTGTTCGTTTGCCACCTATGACATAAAAAAAATACCTAGGATTATATATATTCTTGAATTCAGTAAAAAAAAAGTCTCTTTTCGTATCTGTTTCTATATTTCCTTAGTTCCTTTAAACAGCGCGGCGGTTTTCGATGCAGTTTTCACTGTCGTTTAGAGAATATCATCCAGATAATTTACATATATAATTCATGTATATTATATTTATATAAAGTAGAAAAAAGTCGATGTATTCTAATGAAGTCGCAAGACGTAGTTAATGCAATTAATTTCATCTAATTAGAAGTAAGTAGCTTTTCCTTGCGTTCATTTATTTCCCACGGGAATTGTACTTTTTTTTCTAAATGCAATGTACGGTACATGTCCTTTTCTGTACCCTTAACAACGTGTACGCAAAATATCATGATGATCGGTTGAGTGTTTTTGTGAATAAAAATTGCACGTGTCTTGGAATCATTACATAGTATAAAACAAAGTCCACTACCGCGTCTGTCTGTCTGTTCGCGATAAACTCAAAAACTACTGAACAGATTTTCATGCGGCTTTCACCAGTGGATAAAGTGATTTATGAGGA
>MU161432.1:15471-37049 GCA_015888305.1 Antheraea pernyi | reverse complement strand
AGCACGGCTCCCACACCCCGTGCACTAGCGTCACATGTCACAATTAACGGTTTTTCTATAGTGAGCCAATACTTCAGTGCTAGTTAAGTAATTTTTTACCGTTTTAAATGATACGTCACAACTGTGGTCCCATACCCAATGTGATGATTTTTTCAATAACTTAAACAACGGAGCTAAATGTGTACTGAGATTTCGTATAAATTTCCCGTAAAAATTTACCATACCAATAAAAGACCTTAGCTCACTGACGTTAGATGGCTTAGGTAATTCCACAATAGCCTTTATTTTATCGGGATCTGTATGAATTCCATTTCTATCGATAATGTGACCTAAGTAGTTGACTGAGTCGGCTAAGAAAATACATTTATTTTGATTTAATTTAAGTCCGTTACGTTTTAACCGCTCAAATACTTCTTGGATCGCCTTTAAATGACCTTGTCTTGTAGGTGACGTAATCAGTACGTCATCACAGAAAACTGAAACACCCGGAATATCAGAAAACAACCCAGTTGTAATTCTAGAAAAAATTCCTGGACTCGAAGAAAGACCATACACTAATCTATTGTACCTGAACAAACCCCGGTGTGTATTAATAACTGTGTATTTTTTCGACTGATCATCTAACAATATTTGGTTATATGCCTGCGAAAGATCAATTTTAGAGAATTCTACACCGCCATTAAGATTAGATAATAACTCATCAATTCTAGGTAATGGAAATTTGTCGACCAGTAAAACGGGATTTAATGTCACCTTGAAGTCAGCACAGACACGTAACGCACCATCAGATTTATTAACCAAAACCAGGGGAGTAGCCCACTCTGAATGTTCCACCGGCTCAATCGTACCGTTTTCAATCATATAATCTAACTCGTTGTCGAGGCGGTCGCGCATCGCATACGGCACAGGGCGCGCGCGGCAAAAAACCGGCACGGCGCCGTCTTGAACGCGAAGCGTCGCTCGTCCGCCCGTGTACTGGCCCAAGGCTCCATCGAACAATTCACCATATCTGTCAACTAACATTTCAATATTCTTATTTTTATGTAATATACATTTTTCATCTGACATACTATGAACATTTAATAAAGGTATTTGAATTTTTAATTCCGCTAACCACTGACGCCCTAAAAGCGGTATTTTACCGTTATCAAACACATATAAGTCTAAGATTTTACAGATAGTACCATATTTAACTTGCGGTTTTATCAATCCTAACGGTTTAACAATATCACCAGTATAATAACTTAAGGTCAAGTTACATTCAGTTAAAGGTAATTTATAAAAATATTTTAAATAAGTATTTTTACTAATACAAGAACAAGGACAACCTGAGTATATTTCCATTGAAAGTGGTTTTCCTTCTATAATAATTATCATATTTACCGATGAATAATTTTTCAATGACATTTGATTCATATTTTACTCTTCTTTTCCCTCTGACTCTGACGCCCCAGACATTAAAAGTTTTTCCTCAACATAGTGAGCTGTATGTTGACGTGACCCTGCATTCAATTGACGCTGGGTACCTTGCTGTCGTTGCGGACAAACTCGTTTGAGATTTCCCACCTTGCTGCAGACGTTGCACATAAAGTCCTTATATTGGCAACGCGATGCAAGATGACCATAGCGGCCACAAACCGAACAATTACATATTTGTCTGGACGTTACATCCCTGATGGTTGTGCGCTTGTCAACCGATAGGCCATGAAGTCCGTTCAGTGATTGTGCCGTATTCCTGTTATCCCGTTCAACTACCGCCGCGTCTCTTTCCGCTGCTTCTAACGACATCGCCAAGGAAACAGCTTTGAAATATGATAAATCTGCTTCAGCAAACAATCTATGTCGAATGGCGTCGCTGGCTATCCCGCAAACAAGTTGATCCCTTAGGTTATCATTCAGAGTTTCTTTGAAATCACATTGACGAGATAGACGTTTCAATTCAGTCACATATTGAGATACATTTTCTCCTATTTCTTGTCGTCTTAGCCTGAACTTATATCGCTCCGCCATTATTGAGGGCTTGGGTTGGAGATGGTCGGTAACTAACTGTACAAGTTCATCAAATTTCAAATTCGTTGGATTATTAGGACTTGCTAGATTTACAAAAAGTTCATATGTTTGATCGCCCACGACTGATATTAGTGTAGGCAACTGTAGATCGTCCTTAATACTATTTGCTTTGAAATACATTTTCAAACGGTCAATGTATGACGTCCAGTTACCTTGGCTCAAATCAAATTCTTTAATTGCACCAATTGACATTTTTGTACTCAAATGTAACTTTAACACCTTCTATGTAGTAATTTAAACACAGAACTGTTTTCTCCTCGTCGCCATTGGTTTATATTCAGAGGAAAAACAAACTCTTTATGTAACAATTCTGTCAGCGCAAAATCAAAATAAAAAATACTTTAAACAATTTAGGCCCTAATAAGGCGTCTATGAATGTCAAGACTAAAACTGGTTCAGAAAACAACCCAGCTATGGAGAAAAATCAGCAAGAAATACGATCGGGTTTATCTTTTTTGCATATATATACAATTGTATATTTGAAATACATTATACGTTACAATAATTTTTAGTGGATGCACAAAGAGGAGACAATTCCATACATCAATATCGTTCCCCTATTGATCCACTCTATGGCGTTTAAAACTTACAGTCCGACAAATCTGTACTATCCTTTGGGACTTTGTTGTAAAACCTAACACTATTATCTAAAACTGTTACTGGTTTTACTGAGTAAGAAACTTGGGACCACCAGTTCTAGTATTTACATCATGAGGATCTTTTACCAAATCCAATTTTTCCAAATTTTTGCAGACATACCTTAAATCAATAATTAATACGATCTAATAGATTTTTTTTAATATTTCTATCCATGAATTACACATACGCTTATAATTTATTTCGTCAAAATAATACATTTAAAACAGATAACTTGAGTAGATCAAAATAAATCTTTCAAACATTACCTTTCTACTTCCTGATCGGTCACATAAGTTGTCTTAAAGAATGCTTCAGTTGTTTCCGTATTTAGATTTCCATTGAAACTGAACTCCAGGGTTCCAGTTGAAGATTTAGGAATGGTTTGTTCAAGGTGTAATGTCGCTATAGGTTTTTTTGCGTCCATCATCATTTTGTTTACTTTTACTTTATGAAATTGTTTCCTAGACGATAAAAGACTATTATTATTTTTTATATCGATATGGCTTAAAAAGATTAGGAGAATGGCAACTTAAGTTCCTAATTACATAATAGGTTAATTCTAGAAAATATACTATTTTTCATTGGACTGAAAACGAATATGAGACAAAATAACCTATCACTATGTTATTGTTGGGATCTCAATGTTTTCTTTCTATGAAAGCTCGGGTTTCTTAAAAACATTAAACATCGTCTACACTACAAATCCTTGTGTAGTGGAAAATAACATCACTTTCATTTGTTTTCAACCTTTTAATGTAATTAAAGTATTCACATTTGAAATAATACTTCTATGAAAAAAGATTGTTAAACAAGTTAAAAGAATTTGCAATTATAAGTGTTCGTGTGAGATTAAATTTTACAGTTGTCCAAATATGAGAGAATGTTTAATGTAGATGATTATAATGAACATTAGAATGCTTATTTTATTTCTAATAGAGGGCGTGAACTATAAGTTTCATCTGAATACCTTTATTCAATGTCATATCCGTACATTCAATAGTTCTAAAACTACTGAACCTTATAGGAACTGTGTTTATATGTGTTAATATAAATATACTCACGAATCTCCAGCAGTCCGGAACCTAACAAGGGAATCTGTGATCTCCAAGTCATGGGAGCAATGTACACTAATCTCATCAGAGTCTTGTAACCAAGTCACGTTGATCCTCACATGGCCTTTAAATAGACCGTCTTCCAGATAAGGTTCGAGTTCCAAACCATAACCGGTCGGTTCTACCACCTTCTCCAACCGCGCTTCCATTGCAAGACCGTGGGCATTATTAAGATCTATACTTCTGGTTTTAATAATATGATTTGCTGTTACCTTAACAAATATAGAGACGATTACCAAATAATTAGTAAGTTTTAGCCTCGGAATATGTTACCATGTTCATCCAAATATATTTAAAGATCAAAATCTACTACAGGGTACAGGGTGGGTGAAATAGCGGGGGTAGCTTGTAACTCCCGAATGCACTTCATATGTTCCATATGTTGGTATGTATCTAACAAAAAGATAGGCTAAGAAAAAAATCATATTAAGGCGGAACGAAGTTCGCGGGGGCAACACTAGTATAAAAAAAATAAGTTACCTTCAAAATAGTATACAGACTTAATACAGACAAAATATCTATTCAACGTCCGTATGATCGAACCTTGACGTGTTCGTAACAAATTCCTCATGACAATTAGTGACACAATTGATAGGTGAAGAAAAACAGTGAGGAAACGTGAACTCTTGAGAAATGTTTTGGAGTATATAAGGAAATTGTAGAACTGATGATTTCTCTATATGAAATCGCCAATACGCCGTGGACTAGCGTGACGATTACGCCCATACCTAACCTCTGGCTTATATCTTGGAGGCAAATACATTAAGATTTCAATGTTTTTACAGCTTTTGTATTAAATAGCTTTTTCTCGCAAGACTGAGTTCTAGGTATAATTTATAACGAAACGCCATAAAAACTAGTATTTGTCACATAGTTTTGTTTCGACAAAATAATATGAAGTCTTGTTCTAATTTATTAAGGATAATTCGTGCCAAAAATTACTATTAGCTTTTAGTATGTGTAATGAATTACTATGTGTAAAAATAAAAATTGGTATAATCATTTGAAAATCCTTCCACAATTACGTCTATAGTAACAGGTAATCATAGAAACTGACCGTCATTAAAAAATCTAATAAATATGAAAACAAATAGACGGACATAAACGAAATATTATAAACAGCCGATTATAAATTAATTTTATTAGTACATTAAGCTGTATCATAAACTATTATAGTTATATGTAGGTGGTTTATGAAGAATGCAAACTATTTCGTTTTACACACAAATCATTCCAGCCGTCACGTTTTATATTGTCTAATAAAAATAATAATTTTGTCATCGCCGCAAATAAAAGAAAATATAACAAGTTTATCAAGTCTACTAACATCTGTTATTTTCTCTGCTACTTTAATAAATTCATACAAGCCTTATAGGTGGTAGAACCACGCTGAAGCTATTACTGGTTTCAGCAAGAATGGGTCGGCTCGCCCGGGGTAGTACCACCCTCTCACAGAAAACCGACGTGAAGTAACAGTGCTTGCATTGTTGCGTTTCGTTCGGTCAGTGAGAGCGACGAAAATACAACACCCCTCCCCCTCCCCTATTCTCCACTCCCCCTTATCCCAAACACAGGCTAGCAACGCATTTGCGACTCCTCTGGTGTTGCAAGTGTCTATGGACGGTGATGATCACTTAACAACAGGTGACAAGACTGTTCGTTTGCCTCCTATGATATAAAAAAAATAAGTTACCTTCAAAATAGTATACAGACTTAATACAGACAAAATATCTATTCAACGTCCGTATGATCGAACCTTGACGTGTTCGTAACAAATTCCTCATGACAATTAGCGACACTATTGATAGGTGAAGAAAAACAGTGAGGAAACGTGAACTCTTGAGAAATGTTTTGGAGTATATAAGGAAATTGTAGAACTGATGATTTCTCTATATGAAATCGCCAATACGCCGTGGACTAGCGTGACGATTACGCCCATACCTAACCTCTGGCTTATATCTTGGAGGCAAATACATTAAGATTTCAATGTTTTTACAGCTTTTGTATTAAATAGCTTTTTCTCGCAAGACTGAGTTCTAGGTATAATTTATAACTCTAGTAACGCAGACGAATTATCAGACGATAACTCGGATTTGAAAAAATGTTTTGTAAATACAATATTTTCTTGTATTTTTCATAAATTGTTCACAGAATTATAGATTACATTGTTTATCGATACAGTGCCTAATTGAATTTGAACGGTATTTGAAGACCAAGTTATGCTGGTTTAATGCGAATATGAACCTTATAAATGTTATGATAAAATTGTTAATTCAGTGTAATTGAATTTTCTATTACATTAATTATATAAACAAGAAAACTGTAAGATCATTTTAAGAATAAAAACAAGAATTATTTTTGTCTTATAGTTTTTCATCGATGCCTAGATAATAATAACAAATTAATTAATATATTATAAAATAAAAGAATAATTCATACAATAATGTATTTATTCAGGTAAGCGATCTAATGAAAAAGACATAATAAAGGTCTCGTTGCACTACACCAAGCCATACTATAAATGTATCAGACAAAACACAACAGCCAGTATTATTTGCTATTGGAATATATCAGTAAATTATCGTATACTTATACAACGGGGTTAGTACCCGTATTATCCCAGATTTGTAAGAATTATTTTTGTTGTTAATTTTAGCTGATTTTTTGTGCTAAACTGACATATCGAGGACAGTTTATAGCGGGAGTGTTACGGGGAGTATACGGGACATAAAACTTTACAGATTTTTTTTAGTAGGTAGGTGACCAAAACAGATGTATTGAACAAACAACAAAAATTGTTTTAATCCATAATTAGGTCAGAATAACCTCGTCATCACTTTTATCGTATTTAGCGGGTTACTCACAATTGATAATTTCAAAAAATCTAAAAGTCGATCAGAGCGCCAACTACCGGGTCCAATTATGAATCTACGCCATTCTTCAATTCACTTGAACACCCACAAAAAATTAATCAAAATCTGTCCAGCCGTTTAGGACGAGTTCAATCACATACACACGGACAGAAGAATTATATATATAAGGATATATTTAGTACACTTCTGCGATAAATATTTGTGTATATTATTTTAATAAATTTATACAATTAATCGAATCGTTTAGAATAACTGTTGGCGCGCATTATATATATTCAGGTTTCCGAACGCACAAACATCTCTTCCGCCTTCCTCTTCCTTGCAATCACTCTGTCACGTACGCCACGATCCTTACCGCGGACGCAACAAAAAACGATCTCTTATTCATACGCAAGAATTGGTAGTCACCCATCACTACTATTATAAAACATTTTGTAAAAAGCGCATAGACACTAAACCAAATATAGTGCATAATATATATCGCCGCGAGTGAAGTGAAATGAAACCCGAATAATCAACACCGGTGAGTCCGCATCCGTTATTATCGCAAACCTCCCCTGAACCAGCACCTTTACGCAGAAACCCATACTGAATCCTTGAAGCTGTTATTAATACGTGTGACAAATAGATAAATAAAGGAATTCTTGTTTTATATCAGTAAAATACACGGAAATAAAAGTAAGTATTACAGTTGAAATTTCATCGCATCTTTGTCGTTTTTACATGAATGTCGATATAAATGGAAAATTAAAAACGATGTATTCACTGATACTAATACTACTGATACCCGCGATGTCGTCTGCGTCGTATATTGTCTTGAAAATATATTTTACACGCTGTGTCCGCGACTTTGTCCGCGTCATACCTTATGTAAAAATAGAGTGATAAATAAAGTCATCTCAATGTAGTAAGTCAATTAACTTATCTACTTTTCTATCGTACTTGAGTCGCGTCGTCATTAAAATTACAATAACTTTTGATAGACCGAACCGATTTTAGTGAAACAAAGTCTAAATGTTACTGGAAGATATGCTTTATGATTTATCCTGTACGAAGTATTTTAACAGTGATGCATGTTCATACAAACAGATAGACACACATTTCTAACAATGATTGTAATGTACTACTGATAAACAAGGGCTACGGGGCAGGGGAAGGATCGCGTGTTCTGACAGTCCACGAATCTCAGGGATTGACCTTCAAATCGGTGGTGATCCTGCAAACAAAGGGCAGAAGGATGCAAATCCACGATAGTGTTTCACATGCTATAGTGGCAATATCCAGACACACTCACACCTGTGTCTACTATACCGACGTGACTGATGACGCGGTTAGTAGGTTCATCCATCGGGCCATGGACGCTCTGGCGCGGGCATATTGTGGATTACAACTTAAAGATGGCGATAGGGGACCGGAATGAAACCGTCATAAAGGCAATAACGTCAAAAACAGTTAAATAAATATATATAAATAAAAAATAAAAAAAATAAAAAAACTACCCAATAGACGCTCACAAATACGATTTTTAACATACATATTAAATAAAACTTTAGCAAAAAAATGGTGCGGACCGAGAGTCTGCAGATAAGGAAAAAAAAAAAAAAAAAAAAATGTACTACTTATTCCTATACACCTGCAACATTTTTTTTTTCAGAAAAATCTAAAAGGTTCTGATCTTTGATTTACATTTCTATTATATATATAGAAGATATACAGTGAGAAAGATATGAACACAACACCTCTAGCACCATTGCTGCGCGGTAAGAAAACAAACATTGCTGAACGCGGACTATATATAAAAAACCCTAGTTTCTTAGAACTTTAACAGCTAGATATTAGAGGAAGCTACCACGATAATATTTTTTTTAGATACTGGCCAAGTATCTAAGACGTTTTGAGAGTTTTTGGCGGAATCTTTGTGTGTCATGTGATGGCTTTTATATTTTATTCATAAGCTTTAATTAACTTCATATTTCATAAAATTGTTGGCATTTTAAGTAACATAGTTCGGTTATTGTGCACCAGTGAAGTGTATGGAAAATAATACCGCGGAGCATGAATTCTGAAATGCCACAAATACTCCCTGGAAAGTTCTAACAAGGGGGCCACCATTGAAACTTGTTATGTTATGTTGACAATTGCGGTAATAATCTAGAAGATTGGTTGCCACAACTAAAACAAGAAAAAAGCAAAATAAAAAAATCATTTCGAAATGTATCCAGTAGTTTTGAGTTATGCGCGCACAAAGACAGGCCTCTTTTATTTTATTTATATAAATAGACTATCGGGCACGGCGGACGCTATCCCGCCCTGATAATAAAAAAACCTTGACAAATCTTATACCTAATTCTTCTCCATGAATCACTATCCACTGGTGAAAACTGCCTGAGAATCCGTTCAGTAGTTTTTGAGTTTATCGCGAATAGAGATACAGACAGACAGACGTGGTAGAGTTTTTTATAACATGTAACGATTTACCATTTAATATTATGCAGTTTCGTACAATAAAAAGATTCAACTTCAATATCGATTCAGTTAAAAATAGGCTATTCTATATCATCTCTAACTGATTTAGAACTCTCATTTCATTGGTTCGATAATTAAAGATTGTGATTAGCAATCCAACCAAACTTGTGAGAATGACGCAATATTTAGAAGACCAGTTTACTAATGAGTCAAGATCAATTAACTCGGTTAACATCGATTAAATTTCAATTTCTTCTTATCACACACACGTTACTTCCTAATAACATGAAAAATCCTATGAATATAAGTAAGAACCTAGGAAAAACTTGCTATTTGAGGGTTATCTTATGTGCATAAACCGTTTTATAATTATTCAAACACAGATGAAGGCGCGGATTGCCGCTAATTATTTATAAAGAAAAACTAAAAAGTTAGTTACAAAATCGTTATGACATTTCCAGTTCTATTTATGAATGAATTATTCAGTAGAGTGATTACTCAGCGCCTGAGGGTCATAGCGTAATCTATACTAATATTATAAAGAGGTGGAGTTTGTGAGTTTGTGACGTTGTAGGGGGTAACTCTCTGGATCTGCCAAACCCATTTTGAAAATTACTTCACCAATAGAAAGTCATGCTGTTTGTGAGTGTCATATTAGTATAGTATAGTGGCTATATATTAACCCGAAAAATGATTTTTTTTTTTTGTGGTAGTCGGATTTGCAATGTAAGTCGAAGAAAATCCGATCGAACGAAAACGTTTCTTACGAACGCTGCCTTAACGATGGGAGATATATGATTGAGTTCTGGGGAAAAGTTTTAGTACTCGATAACGTCTACAAAAAAGTCAGTGATAGCATATGTCTAACGTTTTTTTTTATTATTAGGTCGGGACAACGTCGGCCGTGCCCGCTAGTGTTAGATAAATTCCCTCAATTTTTTTTTCTCGAACTGACTACGCTATTGACCCGGCAGGGTCTTCACAGCTTCACCGGACTACAAAATTCCCTCAAGTGAATTTCTTACTCTATGGAATGCAAAAATAATTTTTCAAATCTGACATATGCTTTCATAGCTTAGCGCGTACAAACAAACATATTTACATACTATAAAATGAAGTCGCTTCCGCTTATAATGTGAATGATGATATATAAATCATATATAAACGATATGTCAGTTTAGCACAAAAAATCAGCTAAAATTAACAAAAAATAATTCTTACAAATCCGGGATAATACGGGTACTAAGCCCGTTGTATAAGTTCCCTTAGATGTTATAAACTATTCAACGGATTTTAATAGATAGAGTGATTCAAGAGGAGGGTTTATATATATGTAAATACATATATAATATAGTACAGAAAAGTCGAAAAATTCAAAAATTTGTAATGTGATGTTGTAACAAACATGTTTTTGTGCGCTTAAATCGCAAACGCTGGCTAAACCTTTCGAGATAGATTAAATTAATGTACGGGATTGTATATCTTAAAAAGATCGATAAAAAAGTCCATGATATTATATATTTGTCTCTAAAAGATAAAACCCACAGTAACCATTTTTATCTTTTTACAAAAATAATTATGTGTTATTTACGAAGCTACTTTATACGATAGTGTATTATTCGTTATCCAATTAAATACATTATATATGTTGTAAATATCATGTAGATAAAAACTGCCCTTAACAGTATTTCATTAAAATGGGTATCTACATTGCATACGTGAGAAGCTGGGGCGGGTCACTAGTACAAAATAAAAACAATCTCTTGACGGTCATAATATTTAGGCAGTGTGTAACGGTTAAGAACATCTTTCCCCTTTGTCCCTCAGCCGATTTTCTTCATTTTTTCATTGTTTAGTAGCTATTCACGAGCTTTAGTGTTATGGATTAAAAAAAAGTGCGTGCGTACATAGTACACATGTCAGAAGTGAAACTTCTTTGGCGAACTAATTTATAAGTCTTGTTTATATTGACTTGAAGAAGAGACTTGACAAATAGATGAAAAATCTGCATTTACTGCAAATGACGTCACTTCCGTTGCATACCTGCGTGACGTTACATCTGTAAAAATGTTACCCTTATGCGCCTAAAGAAGTTTCACTTCAAAAATTGGAACTCTTTTTTTACCTCTGTAGTTGACGTTCGACCACAGGACAAGCACTCATAATAGTAAACTAACTTCTGTCCGCGACTGCGTTCGCGTGGAATAGTTACTTTGGGCTAACGTTAACACGCAGCAGAAGCTCTCAAAGAGGAAAAAAGTTTTGAAACATTCTACATTGGTGCTCCGCGCACATTGGTCTTAGCGTGATGATATTTCAAATCGGACCACTAATCCCTGAGATTAGCGCGTTGAATCAAACAAACCCTTTAACTTTATAACATTAGTATAGATTACTAGTATTCTCTCCTACTTAACTCGAGTCGTCATACAAATTACAATAACTTTTGATAGAGTGGATCAATATTAATGGAACAAAGACTATGTTACTCCTGAAGATATGATTTACATGACAGACAGACAGACAGACAGACAGACAGACAGACATTTCTAAAAATAATTGAAATGTAGATTACTTATTCCTAGAAACCTTTTTTTGTTTTTTTAACGTGGGGAAATCCCTTATGGATACGCCACCCTCCCGGGGGAGAGGGTGGGTTATGTCCGAGTCGCACGGACTAAAACCCCACGGTGTACCGACAGACCGTTTTGTGGGGGCAGCAAGGGATCGAACAAGCTAATCAACCTTGTAGAGCCGCCCCCACGGTCCGCCCGGCGGAAGGTGACCGCCGGGCTCCTACCTATAGAGGGACAGACCGGGTACACACCGGCTGCCCCCCCTCGTCCGCCGGACCTGTGCAATGAGGAGATGGGCCCCCCGGCCCATCCCCTCAGGTCCGGCTACGGTGGCAGGAGGAGTTGGGCGAAGCGCCTTCTCCTCCTGCCTGTCCTCCTTTGGCGGAGACGGCCACTTTGAGGGTCTGCCTCGCGGGCCCTCTCCGCCTCCTCCTTCTGCGAGATGACCTCCTCGCAGAAGGAGGCCATCGCTCGCCAAGCCTGTTCGCTGCCGAGCATGGCCGAAACCACGCTCGGCAGCGATAAGTCCGTTCCCACGGCCGCCGCCAGGATGCGGCGCTGCTCCCCCCACGCAGCACACTCAGACAGAGTGTGCTGCGCGGTATCTTCGGCTGCGCCGCACTCGTGGCAGGCGGCGGTCGGCTCCCTGCGTGCGATCCGGTGCAGGTACCACCCGAAACAACCGTGTCCGGTGAGTACCTGCACCAGCCTAAACGTCAGGGAGCCCCACTCCCTCTCCTTCCAATTCCTAGAAACCTGCTACAATTTTTTTCACGTAAATCGAATTTAGATTTACATTCCTATTATATCTATAGAAAGAAGATATATAGTTTTTACCCTTTTTTAATTAAACAATAATAATCGTCATCATCATCATCAACCAATATAAGCGATCCCATCCTCGCGGCCATCTATGTTACCATCGCAACAACAGCGCGATTTCAATAGAAAGTGTAATACTAAGACGCCATTTACTTAAAAGATCACAAATTTCCCAGTTGAATACTTCAACAAATATTCGTCCTAAAAGGCTTCGCAAACAAGTTGTTATATACGGGATCGAAAGTAATTATATTGGTCACCCTATAGATTATAAGAAAATATAACATGACTATTAGTTTTTAGTATAAATCTTATATAACCGAAATGTTTTAATTATATAACCATATTCATGTATTGTGTTTTAGTTTATACATATAAGTTAATTTGGATCTTCGTATACATTTATAATTATTATTTTGTAATCAGGGGCGGAAGAATGGTATATATATGTATGCATGTAACATGTCGGTAGAAATAAATAATATAATCAGTCTCGAAACTGTGTTTCATTATGCCGCGCCTCCAACTATTAAAATTAAATATATTCCAATAATAACGGCGAATGTAAGTTTGTTTGTTGATTACGCTTTCACGCCTTAAGTACCTACTCAATATTCATCAAAAAATTTTCCATGCACGTTGTCGGAGTAACAGGAGAAGACATAGGGTTTTTCCCGAATGATAGGCCAAGTCTACATTAAGGGAAGCGAAGCCTCGACTCAAAGCAAGTTAATACATCATTGAAAATAATCGTTAGAATAATTCAACGTACCTTATCCGGTGGTAGGGCGTATGCTGCGTCGTAGCAGGGGTACGCAATCAAAAGGAATAGCACAACGAACATTGTCAGTATAATGTGAATACCACCTATAAATAATATTAGAATTAATAACTTGACATAGTAATAAATACATTTAAAAAATTGTTGTCTGTAAAGTCGGTTTACGGGCGCTATGTTTACGTGATAACGTCATAAGACTACATTGACGAAAAGTTGCATACTTTTATGAATTGAATTGACTTATTCTGTATATGGATAAATGCGTCACAAGCAAGGCCGATCGCCTCTATATCGCTCGTTTCGCGCTCTCGCTTGCACGCTCGGCTCAGGCGGAACGTGACAATATATGCGTTTTCGTGCGTGCAACCAACGTTCATCGACGTATAAGACACTATCACGTGCTAGTTATAATATGGATAAATTCTTGATAACTATAAAATATAATTTGTTTCTCAGGAAGAAGATAATCTTCTCTGATATCAGTATTTTCATAGGATATCATACAAATTTTGTTTATAGCTTTTTTTCGAACGTACTATATATATGCTATTGGTCTGATGTGCCTTCACAGCTTCACCAGACTAAAAATTACTAATAGTAATAATAGATAAATGTATATTAAGCTCTCAAAATATTTTTGATTAACAAAATAATTTGCTCCAGAACAAATAACATATTTACAATTGGTTTATGAACAAATAAACTTTGTTCCCATTGAATAAATGAGCTAACGAACACATTTAACATTACGTGTTCGATGTTTGTTCTGGATAATCTCCGAAACGGGTTAATTGATTTTTACGAAACTGTCACTGATATATAGAAGATTTTTTAGAGTTTTAACTATGCTACATATCATTACGCTTATCGATAGGTGCTAAGCATTAAGGATATAATTTTATAGAAATAGCTTAAAAAAAACGGTTTATAGAGGGGTTAAGTAGTAATAACAAAATTAAAAGTAAAATAAATAAAATAAAACACAGTTAATTTAGAGAAAACAAAAAAATATCCGCGAGGTTACAAAACCATTTTGACATGGTTGGAATTTCGGGCACTGCCTAGTTAATGTTTTATTTAAAATATCTTGGACATTATGAGGTATTATTACATGGCTTCGATACACATATTGCGATTCTCTATGCAATAATGATCTACTAATAAATAACCTACCAAAGCTAAAGCCTACAGAAAAATTGTAAGGCTAAGGATCCCATCAGACTTCGTAACTATATAATAATAATCATAAATACAGTGGTACAACAAAATAATCCCAAGGAGGGTTGATGTCAGGCAGGCGACCGATCGTAACAATTAAGCTAAATCATATACCACAACATAACAAACATGTTGTACCGACCCTACTTATGTGGGATAGGGGTAAGAAGAAGAAGAATGATCTACACTAATGTGTTAAACGATAAAAAAATTGTATTTGTATTTGTTATGATTAAACTCAAGAAATCAATAATCATTTTCAAAATTTTTCACATATAAAAAGCTACAATATCAGCAAGAAACACGGATTGTCCAAATCTCCACTAACGCAAACGAAGCCGCGAGCAAAACGAGTAATAAATAAAACTGATAATTGCCGACTTTTTAAAATATTAAAATCTTTTCTATGCATCTGCAAATTATTATAAAAAGAATACTTGATTAAAATAAAAAATAATAAGGTTTTTTTTTTTATAAAATGTGTATTGTGTTCTACTCACGTGTGAGGGATCGAGCGGAGGTTCCCGTACAAATGTGAGCGATGCCACAATCCCTGCGAAGTCAATCTACTCAATTGCAGGATATCCCTCGTTTGGATCGACGACGTACAGTAATCGTCGGTCATCTAACAATTCATCTCTATATATAAAAAGGAACGTTTGTCCATCTCCCCATACAACTAGTATTAAAGACCTCTAATCACATATTTATTTATATACTAGCTGCCCCGCCAAGCGTCGCTGTGGCTCAGTTATAACATGTAAATTTAATAGGAATGCATCATAAAATAAAATTAAGCTGAAAAAGAAATTCAAAATTAAAACGTGGCGCCATCTATGAGATATCTATAACAGTCGGTCCTACAGTTTTCTGTCAACAAACTAATTTAAAGCGCCATCTGTTCGCGAATGATGAAACTTACAATTAATAACAATAATCAACATTGACAATCACTTATTTTATAATCCAAGAATATGGAGGTCATTAATCGAAATATAAATTATCCTACCTCTGAAGTTGGACCAAATTATACATAAACGCCAACGTTTCATGAAGATCGGTAGAGTAGTTTCGGAGTTCATCGTGAACTAACGTCATTCATCATCAGTAGTTGCGGTTTGACTATAGAGTACGGAATACGTAATAAATACAATCATTCTGATGATAGAAGCATGTTAAAAACCATGAGCACCAACCAAATTGACCCATGACCCATATTGGCCTTGGATGCTCTGCCGAGCGCTTTTCACTTTACCCCTAGTCCATGGCCGTCTGTAATGCGACATGCGATAGATGGACGAAAAAATTTGAAAGAATGGAAAAAAGTTTTACTTTAATAAAAACACAATCTAAATATATTTTTTGTTAAGCGAAAACGCGTACTAAAACTAGTCTTTGATAATTTTATTAACAATTCAAAGGTGTTTGCAATTGTCACAATCAAAATATATAAACTACATACATAGGTGTCATAAACCCATACAATAACTGACTACGACTGAGTTCTTTGTACATTCTGGTGTATTGTTATTTGATACGTCATTCTTTTTTCTCTTTACTTCTATCACCATCCAAAACTGGGTTTTGTTCAAAATTCCGAAGCTCTACCTAATCAAAAAGTTAGTTAAAAATGAATTGCATAATTCGACACGAACAGATATATAAGATTTTTTTTTATGTATCATAGGAGGCAAACAAACTCATGGGTCACCTGATGTTAAGTGATAACCACCGTCTATAGACACTTGGAACACCAAGGAAGGCGCAAGTGCGTTGCCAGCCTGTGTTTGGGGGAAGGAGGAAAGGGGAAGGGGGAGGTGGGCCTCTGGCACTCTCACTGACCGAACGAAACGCAAACGCAAGCACTATTACTTCACGTCGGTTTTCTGTGAGAGGGTGATACTACCCCGGGCGAGCTAACACATTCATTCTGAAATCAGTAATAACTTCAGCGTGACTCTACCACCTATATTTTAAAATCATACATTTATTACAAACATGGAAAAAGCAACGTTGTTAAAAAAATAATCCGTATAGTTTTTAAACTAGTGTCACAGTCATCATCATCATCAACGTGTAAGATACCCACTGCAGGACTATAGGCCTCTTTCTCGAAGATATGGGCATAATCACCACGCCAGTCTACGACGTACTGGCGATTTCAGACTCTGAGAAATCCACAGTTCTATATTTTTCCCACATACGGTTGTGCTACAAGAACATTTCTCAGGTTTAGGTTTTCTCACACAAAGTCCGGAATTAGTAAATTAACACGAATTCGGAAAAATTGTTGGTATATATTGCTGAACTTCGAACTTACGGAAATCGGACTGATATATCAGCGGTCAAACCTAGTCAAAACTAGCTCACCACGACTCGTTTGTTACACTAGCATTGGCCATTGTCAGTCTTTTATTTTTATAAAGGTATTTGATGTTATGTTATATTAAAATAATATTCACCTTACTAAGCTTTTTTTAGGTGAAGTAACTTTACGTTGTGAGCAATTGTTTCGAAACCATTTCAGTTTACCTTACTGAAATCAAAGTTACAAAATATATGGTATAACTCCTGTAATGTATGTTTCGTAAAAAAAAAAAAAAACAAAAAGTATTTATTTAAGAAAATGATGTTACATGGCATACAAATAACTGTAGATTCCCGCACTAGGAACTGAATCCTGTGTCACGGGTAATCATTCAAAACTACGTTACAAAATTTATAAGCTGTTAGTGCCGTTAGTGGCTTACTTATTGGATGAAAGAGATTAATAGAATGTAAAACTTATGTATATATATAAAAAAACCGTTAAATGTAAATGTTTTTTTTATATATTAAATAAATAAATGTAATTAAAATTAGCAAAATTCTATAATATGGCGTGCGTTGCTGGAAAGATTTGAAATAAAGTAAAAAATACTACACATATCTATCTAATCAATATATCTAAGTTCAATATCTCAGTCAAAAAGATTGTTTATGTTTATGTGGAAAAGAAAATAAATGTTAAAATACGACTACTAAGTTATTAGATACAGGTTTCATATAGATATACTTTACAAATTCTTATTAAAACAAATAGCTAATTCAAAATGAAAATGTCATGATGATAAAGTTTACTTTTTACAGCATGTTAATTGATGAAGTTGGTTAGAAGATAATGTGAAATAAAAACTATGAGCCGGTAAAGATATTGCGTTTGTGCGAGGATAGTAAATGGGGTGCGGAGGTGAGGGCCAGAGGAGGCCAGGAGATACCTGAAGGACATATCTTGCTAAAATATATAGGATAGTTTGGAATCACATTGGACCCGGCAGATGTCGGTATAATCGGGTTGAAGGTTTTTTAAGATTCTTTGCGTCTGGGAATAAAATTGCGAGCCGGTAATAACCGATTTGGCGCAGACGAAGTTGCCCGGCTCCGCTAGTATATATAAATTGTATAAGCATTATAATTAATAAGCAGAATTTGCGTATTTTGTTTTAGTTTTATTGTTACATTCCTACTGAAGTTACATAATAATTAGCAGAGCAATGTGGTAGTGTCACAATTATCTTGTTGAATGAAACATATAAAAGTTAAATGATAAATCTAATTTCCAACAAAAAACAAGATAAAAACGAATAAAATAACACTACCCAATATCTAATACACATATATTTATTGATTTCATATTTATATCTATATTTATATCTTCGCTTTATATGTTTGCCCTGCAGAAGCATAAACATTTACTACGCAATATATTCACACATTTGTTGCAAAAATAACACCCGAATCACAATTTTCTGTTCAAATAACTCGTAACAAAAAGGCCATCTAATACCAATATGCAACATCTGGTGTATCGCCCTATTGGTTTTAGGGTACTTTGGGTACATTGTAAAATATATGATTTACATTGACATTGTATATGATTACATCACTATCCCTACATATTGTAAGACAAAGTCGTCTGCTACCTGTCTGTTCGCGATAAGCTCAAAAACTACTGAACGAATTTACATGCGGCTTTCACCAGTCGATAAAGTGATTCATGAAGCAGGTTTGGGTATATAATTTGTCAAGGTTTTTTTATTATCAGGTCGGGACAACGTCCGTTATAATTATTTATGTAAATAAGAACTAGGTCGATGGTATAGTCTTGGTAACCTTTATTTACACTTGTATAGGATGTAAAAGACTTCAAAATGAAACAATAATTCTCTAAAATAAATAATAAAAATACTGATATCTGGAGGTAATTATCATTTTTGTCACTTTTTACAAAAATATACATTTATTTCTAATTTACACTATTCTTAATCCAAATTTATTAAATTTTATTTTCTGTTTTTTAGATGGTCTTTTTATGAACCGTGTTTTTTTAGTTTTTTTACTATTATTTATTTTTCATTTGTTAGTTAATTTTTTTTACTTTTTCGGATTATTGCATTGTCATCGACCTTTGACAGGTGTGCAAAGTTTGAATTAAATCTGATCGTTCAAAGTAGGACAAAATCGAGCTCAAAGGGGTCGGTTATATACATACATACAGGTGAAGCCAATAAAAGCGTGATAAAAAGGCTGATAGAGGCTGACATTTCTCCTGTTCGCAGGAAGTGTACCTCTCGTTCCCCTGCTACGTGTGATGGTAAAGAGTAACAAATTGTTGTCCGCTGCACTGTTCCACATAAATTAAACCTCGCAGTGATAAATAGCGTAATCAATATATAGATGATAATAGAAGATGGTCTGAATAGAGTTATTCAGTCATACGATTAAATAAAACCACAAAGAATCTGTAAATTCGGTACACACATTTAAAATCCACGTTAGTTTCAAAACAGCCTCAAAAATTATGTTATCCAAATATCTACAGGCCCTTGTAATAAAATTCGATTCACGCTTGCCTATATTTTTATTAACCGAACAGATTCGAGCAATAAAGTAAACATCGCTATATCCACTTTTATCCATATTGCATATATTATAAGAGAAATTAATATTTTATATCGCAACGTTTGTTTGTTTGGAGACATACTGCAGTTACTTTTTTTTTTTTTCTCGAACTGACTACGCTATTGACCTAGCAAGGTCTTAACAGCTTCACCGGACTACTCCTCTGCAGTTACTTCCATTTGTTACTTCTTATATACCTCTGTATCGCTATGCATTGAAGCCAATACAACTACTTAAGGCCAGATTTTGTACATTTTTGTGAACTTGTAGAACGATTTAAGGAGGTTTTGTGGCATCACAATATTCATAAATCACTAGCCAATCCACTGCATTAGTGTATTAGAACCAAATTATAATAGGCAGTGTCAAGGATATTATAGGATTGTCTTATAGGTTCAAGTAACCCAAATCTATACAAATAAATAGAATTCAATAACAGCTTTTTATTAAATTCATATGGAAATATAGCAATTGTTATGAATAAATGAGTTTGTTTGTTTGTTACACTTTCGAATCTTAACGACTCAATCGATGATTACGAAATTTTGCATTGTGAGGGTTCAGAAAAATACATAAGGTCAACCAGAAAAAATGTACCGTTCCCAAGGAATAGACCAGAACCACATTAACGCAAGCGATGCCGCGGGCAAAACATAGTAATTTATAAAAGATACTAAAAAAGACGAAATCTTGAGCAGCTACTTATATATATTCGAAATATTCTTACATTATATATGACGTCATCAATTGTGTTGAAGTTGATCAACTACTTCCGCATTACGATTTTAATCACCTTTCAAATTCTTCCGTTCTAAAGAGGCATGAATTATCTGTAATCGTGAATCATTAGTGACGTCAGAGCTCAATCATTTGGTAAATCTCGCCGTACATTATTGAAATCCTTACGACATGCCTCTGTATTTCCTCAACGATTTCTCTGTAATATAAGTTCATTGCCATAGTTAAGAACGTACTGGTTTTTTTTATATCATAGGAGGATAACGAACAGGTGGGTCACCTGATGTTTAGTGATCACCGCCATCCATAGACACTAGCAACACCAGGGGTGTCACAAGTGCGTTGCCAGCCTGTGTTTGGGGGGAGGTGGGAAGAGTGGGGGAGGAAGGGGAGAGGGTCCTCCAGCGCTCTCACTGACCAAACGAAATGCAACAATGCAAGCACTGTTATTTCACGTCGGTATTTCTGTGACAGGGTGGTACTACCCCGAATGAGCCGAACCATTCATGCTAAAACCAGTAATAGCTTCAGCGTGGCTTCACCTAAAATTGTAGTAGCGAAAACTATTTTTCATATATTTACTTACATCTGACCTTCATTTAGCAAATTTAACAGACGACGATGTTAAAGAAGGAAAATATACGTGGTAACGTAGATTAAACATTGACTTTTATGCGTGTTTGTAATCGGTAACGAAAGACCGTGGCCGATTCTACAGGCTTAGAATGCGTTGTGAATCGTTGAGACGCTGACGTCATATAATAGCATTTTAACAACACATAGCACTACTGAAACTCACATTATTTTACTAAAAATAAATTAAATATTAATTTTATTTTTGGTAACCAATCTTCCATATTACTACTGCCATTGTCGAATAATAATACTAGCGACCCGCCCCAGCTTCGCACGGGTGCAATGTGGATACTAATACGGGGCAGTGTGGCGTGATCAATTATATTATTTAAGACTGTGGCCGCGACTTCGTCTGCGTGGAAGCTTACGTAAAAAACAGTGAATAACAAAGTCATCTGAATGTATTAAGTTCATTTACTTGCCTACTTCTCTCTCGTACTTACGCCGCGTCGTTATTAAAACTACAATAACTCTTGATAGAGTGGACCGATTTTAATGAAACAAATACTAAGTTACGCCGGACGATATGTTTTACAATTTGCTTTATTTTATTTTATTGTGAACCCATTACTTCAGCAGTGATGCGTGTTCATACAAACAGACAGACATTTCTAAAAAATGATTGAAATTTATTCTATTACTTTACACACCTGCAACAATTTTTTTCACGAAAGTAGATAAATTACAGACACGTTAGATATACATT
>MU161432.1:0-15322 GCA_015888305.1 Antheraea pernyi | reverse complement strand
ATTTACACTATTCTTAATCCAAATTTATTAAATTTTATTTTCTGTTTTTTAGATGGTCTTTTTATGAACCGTGTTTTTTTAGTTTTTTTACTATTATTTATTTTTCATTTGTTAGTTAATTTTTTTTACTTTTTCGGATTATTGCATTGTCATCGACCTTTGACAGGTGTGCAAAGTTTGAATTAAATCTGATCGTTCAAAGTAGGACAAAATCGAGCTCAAAGGGA
The DNA here is from genome assembly GCA_015888305.1 of Antheraea pernyi. Lineage (NCBI taxonomy): Eukaryota > Metazoa > Arthropoda > Insecta > Lepidoptera > Saturniidae > Antheraea > Antheraea pernyi. The sequence continues at coordinate 15,095 of MU161432.1, read as the reverse complement.
TCGGTTATATACATACATACAGGTGAAGCTAATAAAAGCGTGATAAAAAGGCTGATAGGAGCTGATATTTCTCCCGTTCGCAGGAAGTGTACCTCGTCATTCCCCTGCACGTGTTCCCCGGGTGATGGTAAAGAGTAACAAATTGTTGTCCGCTGCACTGTTCCACATAAATTAAACCTCGCAGTGATAAATAGCGTAATCAATATATAGATGATAATAGAAGATGGTCTGAATAGAGTTATTCAGTCATACGATTAAATAAAACCACAAAGAATCTGTAAATTCGGTACACACATTTAAAATCCACGTTAGTTTCAAAACAGCCTCAAAAATTATGTTATCCAAATATCTACAGGCCCTTGTAATAAAATTCGATTCACGCTTGCCCATATTTTTATTAACCGAACAGATTCGAGCAATAAAGTAAACATCGCTATATCCACTTTTATCCATATTGCATATATTATAAGAGAAATTAATATTTTATATCGCAACGTTTGTTTGTTTGGAGACATACTGCAGTTACTTCTTATATACTTCTGTATCGCTATGCATTGAAGCCAATACAACTACTTAAGGCCAGATTTTGTACATTTTTGTGAACTTGTAGAACGATTTAAGAAGGTTTTGTGGCATCACAATATTCATAAATCACTAGCCAATCCACTGCATTAGTGTATTAGAACAAATTATAATAGACACTGTCAAGGATATTATAGGATTGTCTTATAGGTTCAAGTAACCCAAATCTATACAAATAAATAGAATTCAATAACAGCTTTTTATTAAATTCATATGGAAATATAGCAATTGTTATGAATAAATGAGTTTGTTTGTTTGTTACACTTTCGAATCTTAACGACTCAATCGATGATTACGAAATTTTGCATTGTGAGGGTTTTGAAAAATACATAGGGTCAACCAGAAAAAATGTACCGTTCCCAAGGAATAGACCAGAACCACATTAAGGCAAGCGATGCCGCGGGCAAAACATAGTAATTTATAAAAGATACTAAAAAAAAAAATTAAAAAAATACAGACGAATTGATAACCTCCTCCTTTTTTTGAAGTCGGTTAAAAAGACGAAATCTTGAGCAGCTACTTTTATATATTCGAAATATTGTTACATTATATATGACGTCATCAATTGTGTTAAAGTTGATCAACTACTTCCGCATTACAATTTTAATCACCTTTCAAATTCTTCCGTTCTAAAGAGGCATGAATTATCTGTAATCGTGAATCATTAGTGACGTCAGAGCTCAATCATTTGGTAAATCTCGCCGTACATTATTGAAATCCTTACGACATGCCTCTGTATTTCCTCAACGATTTCTCTGTAATATAAGTTCATTGCCATAGTTAAGAACGTACTGGTTTTTTTTATATCATAGGAGGATAACGAACAGGTGGGTCACCTGATGTTTAGTGATCACCGCCATCCATAGACACTAGCAACACCAGGGGTGTCACAAGTGCGTTGCCAGCCTGTGTTTGGGGGGAGGTGGGAAGAGTGGGGGAGGAAGGGGAGAGGGTCCTCCAGCGCTCTCACTGACCAAACGAAATGCAACAATGCAAGCTGTTTGAATACGCATCACGATAAAACCTCACCAAGAAAGTCATAAAGCATATACTCGAGTAACATGTAATCAAGGTTTGAATAAAATAGGTTAACTCTTTAAAAAAATATTGTAATATTAATGACGACGTGACTTAAGTACGAGAGAAAAGAGTAGTGGTCTTAATACATTCAAGTTAAAGAAGGAAAATATACGTGGTAACGTAGATTAAACATTGACTTTTATGCGTGTTTGTAATCGGTAACGAAAGACCGTGGCCGATTCTACAGGCTTAGAATGCGTTGTGAATCGTTGAGACGCTGACGTCATATAATAGCATTTTAACAACACATAGCACTACTGAAACTCACATTATTTTACTAAAAATAAATTAAATATTAATTTTATTTTTGGTAACCAATCTTCCATATTACTACTGCCATTGTCGAATAATAATACTAGCGACCCGCCCCAGCTTCGCACGGGTGCAATGTGGATACTAATACGGGGCAGTGTGGCGTGATCAATTATATTATTTAAGACTGTGGCCGCGACTTCGTCTGCGTGGAAGCTTACGTAAAAAACAGTGAATAACAAAGTCATCTGAATGTATTAAGTTCATTTACTTGCCTACTTCTCTCTCGTACTTACGCCGCGTCGTTATTAAAACTACAATAACTCTTGATAGAGTGGACCGATTTTAATGAAACAAATACTAAGTTACGCCGGACGATATGTTTTACAATTTGCTTTATTTTATTTTATTGTGAACCCATTACTTCAGCAGTGATGCGTGTTCATACAAACAGACAGACATTTCTAAAAAATGATTGAAATTTATTCTATTACTTTACACACCTGCAACAATTTTTTTCACGAAAGTAGATAAATTACAGACACGTTAGATATACATTCTTATTATATGTATAGATATACAATCCCGTAGTACATTAATTTGATCTTATAGGTTTAGCCAGCTTTTCCGATTTAAGCGCACGAAAATATGTTTGTTACGAAATCACATCACAAATCTTTCGGGTTTTCTGTACCATAATATGTATGTATTATACATATAAATCTTCAATGAACCAGTATATCTATTACTGAAAACTGTATTAAAATCCATTGAATAGTTTAAAAAACTAAACGAACAGACAGCGAAAGCGACTTTTTTTCGAACTGACTACGCTATTGACATACCAAGGTCTTAACAGCTTCACCGGACTACTCGGAAGCGACTTCATTTTATACTATGTAATGATTACAAGTGTCTTGTGATAATTTTAACGTTCTGACAAAATGGTGGCTCCCTTGTAAGGACTTTTCAGGGAGTTTTGTGGCACCACAGAATACGTGCTCTTTTCTTCTCGCTCTTCGTATTATTTTACATACAATACACATGTGCACAATAACTTAACTATATTACGTAAAATAACAACAATATTACAAGAGTGAAATAAGACATAATTATAAATAAAAGCCACTACATGACAGACTAAGATCCCGCCAAAAAATCTGAAATAGATACAGTCATAATATTCGTCCGATAGGACAGGCGAAGGAATTAATCCATACTGCCAATTCTGAAGTTGTCAATATAGGTAAGTTCTTATGTATTCTTTATAGGCCTACTCGCCAAATCTTCTATATAATGTTTCGTACATTTTCAAAAATCATCTTTTATTTCTGAAGTTGTCAATATAGGTAGTTCTTATTTATTCTTTAGTCAGTTTTATGTCCAAGTTAATGTAAAGGCATGCGCGCCAAATCTTTTCTATGTCTAAATTAGTGTAAAGGCAGAAACGCCAAATCTTATATAATATATTCTTTTTATCTTAGTCTATTTGTTAATAGTAGCGTACTACTATCTTCTTTGTCCAGAGTGTTTGTTAATTTCCATTGTCGAGTAGTTAATTCAATGTTCCAACAAGATGATGGCTCTCTTGTTAGAACTTTCCATGGAGTTTTTGTGGCATCTCAGAATTCATGGTCCGTGGTATTATTTTCCATTCACTTCACGTATGCACAATAAACAAACTTTATTACATAAAACACCACCAATTTTACACAATATAGAGTCAAGTAACACAAGATAATGAATAAAATATAAAATCCACTACATGACAGACCAAAATCCCGCCAAAAACTCCCTGAAATAGATACACTAAAATATCTTCATATTGACAGCTATGAAACATTCCATTCCACGCATATAATATGTTTATTAATCCAGACTATAAAGTATAACTACACCAAATAACAAAGCTTAAAAATATCGTAGTATGTATTATTTATTTTTATTTATTTGTTATATATTACTTTACAGCACATTTAAAACATAATTTATTTTAAATTTAAAAACATGTAGTGCCAATTACAAAGTAATAATTATTATATTTTATATAGTAACTATATTAAATTAATAGTATTGTATATTTGAGTTACAGCGGTTCTAGGTGTGACTGTGACTGGGATGTTAAGTGTTCTTGTGTATCTGTGAATTTATGTGTAAGTGTAAGTGTATGTGATATGTATGGATTAGTATGGATTATTATTAAGTATATATAAATTTACATTAACACGAGCGAACCGCATGTACAAACAAGTCGTTATAATTAAGTATACTATTTTCTAGGACATTCCAATAGTTTCTATAGTAATATTTGCATAAATGGTTTAAACACTTAACAGTCATTTAAATAACGATATGAAACCAATATTTTATATAAAACAATAGGTATTTACTTTATTTACTTACACAATAGACAATTCAACATAAAAAATATTTTTTTAATTACATTAAAATTTTCTTTCAATTACAACAGTCAGGGCACTTAACACTATTGTCCCATCTTAAAATTCCAACCTATATAAATACCAGCATCCATTTTTATAAGTATATACAGATTTTAAATTTAATAAACGAAACTGCGTTAAATATAAGAACATTACTCAAAAGTCACGCTTGTAATTAGAAATCGACGATAATATATTATTAAATTGAAATAAAATAAATCAGTTAAACCCAATACAAAAATTATCTACAAGGTCGATGGATGGCGGTAACGTCACAGCTCACCTTTCTTAAGACACGACCAGCTGAATGATCCCACACAAACCGCGCGCGACTCCGGACCGAGATCAAATTCTCACGGCAGAGAGTTCTTTCTAAAATGGGCGGTGAACACGTAAATTACGCTTACCGTAAGAGCGTGCATATCGCCATAGATTGGAGTCGCGTGCACAACTCCTCGCGTCGCTTATTTGAATTTCGAATTTCGTCTGTTTTTCTTTCGCAACTAAAGAATATTATTAACAGACGATTGAAAGTAATTCTTTCGTGCCAGTGTTTTGTGTTTCTAAACATTATTTGGAATTATAATCGTGTTTCCTTTGCCAAAGACGGTAGGTGATTTTTTTAAATTATTTTTATGTTGTATTTTAAATGTCATATTTGTATAATGTATAATTTGTAAATGTTATATACAATTTATTTCATTTTCTATGTCAAACGTTTTGTAACATATTGTTTCATTTACGATAAACCGCCAGGTTTATTTACACTGTTTGAATGAAAAATAACAGTGTTCTGTATTGTATTGAATGAATCACATACCGCAATATTGTGTGCAGGTCACTTGAATTACTCAACAAGGATCATAAACTGATTTTTTAAAATGTTTTAAACTTCACTAAAATTGTATAAATATATCTATATTCATTATTCATAGATTCGTAATGAATCATGACAATTTTGTTTATTTATTTAAGAAATATCAATAGCTTTTAATACACAATTCAAAATACAATAAACAATTTAGAATTAATTAAAGATATTCACTAGTAGACAATTAAGTAGTAATGAGAACGTATTAAGTACTGCATAAAGAATTATAAAGCATAGTGACAATTTACATATTGGCCACTCGTGTTAAAAAAGTATTTGATGATTGCTTCTCTTGCTGCATTAGCTGGAGTATTAAAAACTTTTAGATTAAATTCTTTACTAAAATTGTTATATTTACAGCTAGTTTGCGAACTATATCTATTATTTCTATACTCGGTACTTTAATGCGGCACATATAGAACATATTTATTATAAGGACTATTTTTGCAAGCAATAATAAAATAAGAAATTGAAATGTTAAAAAAAAGATCCTGTCATAACAGTTATAATGAAAACTCATGTAATAACTTTAGCATAAGAAATAAATAAGAAGAGGTCGGGTCGAGTAATTATAGTCTGGATTATTTAAATTTCATAATTTGTAAATTGAAATTATTATCGCTAATTTGGTTTTCACATCTATTGACACTCCGAACAACAATTATAAATATTTTTATACACTTTATGAATTAATCAAAGATATGATGGGCTGTATAATATCAATACAAAATATCGATATTTGATATACATTATTTGATGTAGTATTCTGACGCCAGCTGATTGATTTCGTCAATAAAAAATTAAATCTTATTTTACTTCCAACGCAACGCAAGTACACGGTTCAGGAAAAAATAATTTACGAGCGCGATTAATTAACAACAAGAACGTCATTCCGAACAACGTGATTCTTGAAAAACACGGAATTCGATTTCAAAACGTGTAACTTACACTTACATCCATATAAATCACTAACTTTTAGTCACGGCTGCAGAGGAAACGTTTTAGAATATGGGTGTTAATCTATTTCCGTAGGACAGTACATTTTTTCTGGATGAAATTTTTTTCCATGATGATAGATTGGGTAGTTATGTTAACTTTTCCACGGCAAAGAAACACACTGATGAACGCGTAGTGTTTATTAAAATCATAGCTTCCTAAGGCTTTATTAACTCTGTTAAACAAGTATACGATTTTTTTTTATAAAACTAAAAAAAGTTGATCGAAATATATACAAGTGATTTTTTTATGATACGCGCACAAGGACAGTCGTCTATCATTTTATTTACACACTAGCTGACCCCGCCACGTGTTGTTGTGGCTTAGTTGTTACATTTAGAATTAAAATTATGATAAACTATTTTTATGAGATATATATAACAGTCGGTGCTACAGTTTTCTGTCAACAAACTAATTTAAAGCGCCATCTGTTCGAGTCTATTGAAACTTACAATTAATAACAATAATCAACATTGACAATCAATTGATTTGTATTTAAAAAATATTGAGGCCATTAATCGAAATATAAATTATCATATCTCTCAAGTTAGACGAAATCATAGATAAACGCCAACTTTTATGTAGATCCGTTGAGTAGTTTCGGAGTTCATAGTGGACAAACATCATGGCACTCGATTTTTTTGTATTTAGAAGATATACACAAATGAATGTAGAATTACGTATACAGTATAGAGGCAGCACTGTCATTATTTGACTAAGGTATGTGTGGGTATATGTGTTTTAAGGTGGATACAAACGACTGATGAGTAATCTATACATTTATATATATTTTGTGACGATATGCTTATTTAAACGGTGCGGTTTGGAAAACTGGTCGTCCTATGTTTCAGGCTTAACAACACCAGTAATAGTTTCTTAGGTAATAGTGTTAGGTTTTCCAACAAAGGCCCAAAGCATATTACCAATTTGCCGGAATGCAAGTTTAAGCGCCATGTCAAGCGGATTTTGGAGTCAAAAGGCTCAAATAGAGTGAATCAATATTTGAACGATGGTGATGCCTGGAATTGTCTTCTCTCTGTGCATCCACTAAAATCGATTGTAACGTATAATGTATTGGAAATATATATGTTAAAACGATGTACCCGATAGAGTTTCTTGTCGGTTCTTCTCGACGACTGGGTTGTTTTCCCATTCGGTAGTAATTTTGACGTTCACAAACGCCTTATTCGGGCCTAAAGTGAGTAAAGATTTATTTATTTAATTTGATTTTCGACACCCTATTTTATCCAGAGTAGTATTATTCACCCATCCACTTCACAACCAAAGTATACTACGAAAAATATTACAAATAGAGCCAAATAACAAGATTACAAATAAAATATAAAAATCCCGCCAAAAACTTAACACTATTATCTAAAAACTTTTGTTAGTTTCAATATGATTCATCTGTTATTATTTCTAGTATTGAAATTACGGTCTTTTACAAAATCACGCTTCCATTGCTAACATATATTTTCTTTTCAAAGAAATGAAAGTATACAGAGTTCACTACACTACAGCAATAAAATGGTAACATCACAAAGTATACGGAACTAATAAAAGTTATACGTTTGAAACGACATTATTGGTATCCGTAGGATGCATCCGTTCCTATTGCACGGCTTTGTCTTCAGTGAAACAACGTAATGGAATAACTTCCTGCGGAATCATTCTATGTAAACTATAGCCCGTGTAATCGCTTTGTGTATGTTATCAATATAATTTACCATTACTAAAATTCATACAAATATGTTCAATTCATCTTCATCTGCATTCTTATCCTTGAAAATCACAATACTATGTATTATTTTCGTGTAACTGTAACAGATACCAAGATACCAGATACCAAGATTTTTTTTTAATTTTTTCACATTTTTAGGGTCACAGAAAAAGATAATAGGGCACTTATTATTCAGAAGAAAGGTAATGTTATAGAGGTATAGAACAAAGCTACAATTGTACAGTTGCAAGGTAATTTCCATCGTAATATAAAATCTGCAATAACACAAGCGAAGCCCTGACTAGTTTGTGATACTTAATATTTCAAATTGATATGACGTTAATATTTACCGCAGGAACGGTAAGATATCGCTTGAGTATTCAATTTTTGCGTTTACATTGCGAGTGTAATTTCCCAGGTGCCTAGTAAATCATAAGCCGGGTAACATGGCTACTGAGGGATTCTATGAAAACGAGCGACAGGTAATGTTGTTTCTAGTTACCGTCTATATATTCCTGTGTCGTCACATCGTAACTCATTTGAAACTAACAGATTCCCGCGATTTCTTCTGCGTCGTTTATTATTTCAAATGTTTTTTCTCAAATCTCAATGGGATTAGGCAACGTTTTCGACGAAAGATCCCAGTAGACTTGAATTTATCCGACACTTTAAAAAAAATAAAAATATACCTGATGTTAAGTGATCACCGCCGTCCATAGATACTAGCAACTCTAGTGAATCTCCTCACTGACCGAACGAAATGCTGGCTGCATTGTTACTTCACGTCGGTTGTCTGTGAGAGTGTGGAACTACTCCGGATGAGCCTACCTATTCACGTTGAAACCAGCAATAGCTTCAGCGTGGCTCTATCACCTACTTCCAACAAATATGGTTATATTTCATCGAATTTACAAAAAAATCTTGACATGTTATATATCTAAACCTTCCTCGTGAATCACCCTATCTATTAATGAAAACAGCATGAACATTCACACAGTAGTTTTTAAATTTAACGTGAACAGACAAACGCGATGGAGGACTTTGTTAACCGACTTAAAAAAAAGGAGGAGGTTATCAATTCGACTGTATTTTTTTTTATGTTTGTTACCTCATAACTTTGGACTGGGTGAACCGATTTTGATTATTCTTTTTTATAATAAGTAGTGATAAACGGACAGGATAGATTAGTATATCTTTTTTGAAATGAAGACTTCTTTAGGCACGTTGAGCGATATATTTAGCTGGAGATAAATTCATAATTTCGCTGTTGCTCGTAAGCACGACCGATCGAATTGCACTTGTGCGACTTACGTCAGACTAGCGACGCGTAGTATAAGAGCCTGTGTACATCTAATATTGATATTTTGTATTGAGATTGTGTAGCCCGTCATATGCTTCATTACTTAATAAACTATATAAAAATGTATATAATTATTCTTTGAATTGCCAATAGGTACGAAAACCAGACTGAAGTTAATAATTTCAACACACAAGTTATTAAATTTAAATACTGTAATTAATTTAAAAATTCTAAAGAGTTATACCATTTAAATATAAACACAGTTATACCATTATTTTGAGTTTTCCCTTCTGTTGGAAGTCCTTATGACTGCCTCGACTTTTGTATATAAAAAGAACCCTATATCCTTTTGTGAACTTCTGACTACGTATTAATGACGACGTGACTTAAGTACAAGAGAGAAATAAGATTATAAGATATAAGATATAATTATAAGATAAGATTCAGAAGATTTCTTAAGTCACTGTTTTTTACATTAAGTTCCACGCGGGCGGAGTCGCGGGCACAGCTTTTATTTGTCTAAGAAAATAATATCACAATAGAACATATATCATATGTTCAGTTTTGCATAACGGTAGGGCTTTTTCAAAGCCCGCTTGGCTAGCTACCACTCTCAAGTTGAAGATCTGTCGCCAAGCACTTGTTGATGTGTTCCGACAGCTGCATTTGAGAGCCAGTCCTCTCTAGGTTTATCATGTTTACCATCTTAGACCATTATCGTCACATCAGATAAGATTGTGGTCGAACGCTAAAACCTCTACGGTGTTATTACAAAAAAGTTAAATACGTACTGAACCCTGGCTTTAAAAAGGTCTCGTAATAAATGCACCGCGGTCGCTGAATGTTCGCCATCTTGCTCTTTTGTCTCGCTTTGGTTACGTTAGGTTAGACTTGCGAAAAAGGATAACGCGAACCTGCCTCGCGGTGCATTTATTACGAAACCTTTTTAAACCATGTATTTAATATTATACGTATTTAACTATTTTGTAATAACACGGATAGAGTATAGATAAAAAATCTGCTGTAATTTGTTTTCATTTTATTTTAAAACTGAAAATTTTTCAGAAGTGTCTTGTTGTTGCACACGAACTTAAGACTTTTCTTAGTTAATCGTTACCTGTCTTTGCTTTTCTTTCTTGTTCTTATTATGTGTACATTATATTTATGTATCTATTACTCTTATTATATATACCTTTATCGCCATAAGCTGTTTAACCACTTTAAGTCATCATTATCAACTTCTAAGAGACCCACTGCAGGGCTTTATGCCTCTTCCTAAATGAAGGTATGCGCATAATCAATACGCCAGCCCATGACCTATGGGCGATTTCAAACTCCATGTGTTTGCCACATCAGTAGTATCATAAGAACGTTTCTTAGATTCAGGTTCCCTCACAACGTTTTTCTTCACCGTTAACCGATTGTGTTACCAATTTAAATTAGTGAATGTAGGCGAATTCTCGAAAAATCCTTGGTATATACTAGGGTTCGAACCTGCGGACATCGTACTGATATTCCACCAGTCATACCACCAGACTACTAAGACTACTAACAACTTTAAGTGATAATTATAAAATTTTATCAGTACATCTTAGCCCTAATAAAGAAGCGTATATAATTATTACCCTGCAAAATTCTCTACCTGATTCAAAACTTGTTCATCTCATTCGGATATTAATCCAAGTAAGCAACCGATTCAGTTAGATTTAGATCTCAGATCACTTTGCTCCATTTTATTGTTATAATTTTTACAGAAACTTGTATTATCTTTCTACATTACATTGCTTAGAGTAAATAAACATTTCTCCGTCATGCTTCATTCATATAAATATTGTTATCACTTCCTTTTTAGATATTTGTCCAGGCTATCATTTAACTTCAAACGTAAATATTTACAACTGTATAAAAATAACGTAGTCTTTCTAATTTAGATAGCTTCGGGGAAGAATTTTCGGACGCCGCATCGATAAATATAAATTCGAATGGCCTGAACTTGCAGTGAATGAAAACTTCGTCATAAACCAATACACACAAAATTGAAGTGCTATTTATTTATCTAGTTATTCTTTAAATTTATTGAATAGATTTTGGCAAAACTTTGCTGGTATAGATGACTTTATTATCTAGGCTACACAGGTTAACGCTTTTCTCTAAGGGTTAAATAGATATGATATTTGTAGGGTTAACTAGCTGACCCGGCCACACGTTGCTGTGTGAAAATTAAAACGTGACGCCATGTATGAGATGTCTATAACAATATAACCTACAGTTTCCGCCAACAAACTAATTTAAAGCGCCATCTGTTCGAAACTGACTTAACTTACAATGAATAACAGTAATCAAAATTGACAATCATTTAATTTGTAATAAAAAAATATATATTTTTTTTTTTTATTTGGTCTACGAAACTGTGTTCAATCTTACAAATTGGAGTTATATATTCCATAATATACATACTTAAGATTAAACACTTCTAGACGTAAACACAGCTTACATTATTAAAACGGTGCGTATGTAAAATATAAAAGATAAATAACTAATGTAACTTAATTAATAAATTTAACTTACACAAATTAATTAAGTACTCAATTACAAAAAAAGATAAAAATAAAACAACACTAATACTACATGTTATACATACACAGAGGCAACCAAGAAGAAAAAAAACTAAAATAAAATAATTTCAAGATTATTTATAATAATATTGAGGCTATTAATCGAAATATAAATTATCTCCTGTTTCAAGTTTGACCAAATTATACAGAAATGCCAACTTTTATGAAGACCGGTTGAGTAGTTTCAGAGTTCATCGTGTACAAGCATCATGACACTGGTTTTTTATATATTTAGATTTCCAAGCAGTAAAGGTTTTGTTGTTAAAATTATAATTTAAAAAACAAAAGACAAGCCAACTAATCTAGATATGAGACGCAGTTTTTATAAAACAGCAAATACGAGATAAAGTCACGTGCACCAACTAGTATATAAATAGACATGTTGCCATTATATCACACACCAACATTTAATTCCTAAATAAATATCGTTGTATTACGGTAAATAAATTACTAATATCTGTAAATATATTTAATACCCCAACATACAAATGACAAAATTATATCATCCAAAGAAAGAGGGGCGCATCTGCCATTTTTAAAGTGAAACATTTTTTCCATCGCCTCAAATTTTTTCGTCCATCTATCGCATGTCGTATTACAGCGGGCCGCAGAGTAGAATGTTAATGTCTACGTCTGGTACCGTGACACACCCGAGAGGCGAGACTACAACGCCACCCGGGGAACCACTATTGACCTGCGATACCGCGCTATTGACTTTATCGGGGTGTTACTAATGACCTCGAACGCTATTGGTGGAAGTTATCGGCTGTTCATTATTCATTCCGATGTGAGACTACATTGGTGGGAGTTCGGCATATAAAGGGCAAGATGTCGCTGATCTGGACGCACTCCTATGTGGAAGTTATTGTAAGGCGAAGCTCTGGCCAAATGAATAGTGACAGTATCGACCCTATACGTGATTAGTGTAACAAGAAGTAAAAAGAAAACCACTCGGCAGAGTAGCTAAGACCAATATGGCGGCGCCCGTGGCTCAATTTTTAACATGCGTCTATCATTTGAGTGCTTGTATTTATGTACCGTGTCACGTACTGTAATACGGTCGAGAATCAAGAAGTCGAAATCAAGAAGAATCTGTAACAGGTTGTTAAGGTATTATGTAGTCGAAGCTATACTACCATTAATTTTTAAGTAAAAAATCTGCCGCTGTTTTAGAGCTTACTCTTAAAATTGCTTTCAGGGGTAGCACTTAGTAGTCAGTTTACTTTTATACTTAGTGCTAAGATCTTCGGCCGCATCAGCGCTTAAAATTGGGATTATGATGAAAATGCTGACCTATTATTGCTTGTATAATTAATAACAACCGCTCGCGACCTCGACCGAATTATATTACAATATAAAATTAACAAAAATAAATTATAGTCTAGCAATATGTGTGAAAAGTTATCTGAAAGTGTGGAGTTACTACGGGCAATTATTTCTATATCTGTCCCGCTTACTCAGTAGTAGAATTGCGAAACAGGAAATGCTCTCTAGGTACTCATAACGTTCATGAAAGTATTTTTGACATGTTTTTATTACACACTACAAATACTGATATACATAAAACTAGCTTTTGCTCGCAGTAATGACCTAAGAATTGACCTATCTCTCGCGAAGAATTTTGGTCGGGATGGAAGATGCCCTATATCATTTTTTGAACTCCTAACAACTGATCGGTTCAGACGTGAAAGCGTAACAAATAAATAATCGCACGTTCGTATTTATTATATTAGTTATGAATACTATCTAGACACAAAGTAACGTGTGAAGCCGAGCTCAGGCTAACATAATGGCGAGCGCGCGCTACTGTGTGTAATATTACACGAACCATTTGTAGCCACTTTTCACTCGCTCATATCTCAAAAACTATTTCACATAAACGTGTCATAATCAGCTCATGTATTGAGATATATATGTGCTCCAAATTTTATAAACGCACATAAAACAGTTATTTAAATATTAACGTCCAAAAATCGTAATTTTTATCACTGACTGACCTACAGACCAAAATTCTACCCCAATTCCAGATAAAGTTCAAATTTGGCATCCAGATAGATAGTTGGGTACAAAGGAAAAAATACAGAATACAAAGCAAAAACTAGCCAAGTCAGACCTTGGGCTTCAATATTATCCCAAGTTATAACTAGAAATTATATTTTAAGTTGTTATAAATAGATACATTTCAGGACATTGAACTGGGCACCGACTTAGATCTCACTCTTTTCGTCATTGAAGGTAATAACCAAGACAGATAATATTGAACCTGGCTCTCATTTCATATTTATGTTTTTGATGGGATAATAATTTACCAATACCCGTCTGCAACATCGTAATTCAATTCACATCGTAAATTATAATGTCTATAAAGTTCAATAACAACAAAATATAAACTAGCACTATCTAGTGGCCAGTTATAGCGAGTTATATGTATGAATTTTTATGTTCTTCTGTTAATTTCGAATTTTTCACTTCTATCGTTTGGTCGTAAGCAGACGCCCCCTTTTTAATATTTAACCATTACTACTTAACTCTCATAACCGATTTAACGATTTGAAGTTATCTCTATTGCTCCTAGCCTTTGAGAAGCGTAATAATAATGATGTAGACTGGATAATCTTGACAAAAATGATCTATTTACCAGTAAAAGTCTCGTAAAAATTGTTGAACCTCTTCGGAAATTAGTCCAGACATACAATAAATACTTCAATTTTATCTATATGTATATAATTAAATCCAACAGTAAATAATAGGTAAAATTTCTACAGGTATCAGAAAGTAAATTGTTTGAATTATATTCTCTAAATAATAGGTAACTGCGGCGTTTCATATCGTTCTTACTGCAGTCTGTTTTAAGTTTTAACGTTATCAGATACGGCCCGCATTCACATTCGTTACACTGCACACAGCTTGGAAACCAAATCGACGCCATCTTGATTATCGTGAAGCAAAGAAAAACATTTGACAATTGTAATAGACATCGCTTTTAAACATTTCCATGTATCTTATACATCTATAATATATATTCTAATTTTACATAGCGTTAAAATAGAAATAAATAAGTTTAATACCAATGCAAAATAATGTAATGTGAAAAAAGTATTTCGCGCGCAAACCAACACACGCCATTTTGAACAAATTTCACACCATAACTCCTTGTGTTATACTTATAATATCTATACTTAGTCATTCAAGGTTATAACGGATAATTGTATCATGGTTTGTTCATGAATGACGTACC
>MU161431.1:29071-42827 GCA_015888305.1 Antheraea pernyi | reverse complement strand
GCGTGTATGCGTGCACCTGTGTGGAGGTGTTATGTATAATGTTGTCGCAGTGATTTAGATTTTGTGTCACTGTATCGCGCGAGCAGCTCTACGCCGAGGGAACGGACCTAGGCTTCAGCAGCTGCCGAGGGGGGCCTAGTTTGGTAAATTATGTAGCATATATATTATTGTATATAATATAATAATGTATAGGACATCCGGTAGTGTTAAATTTTAACAGAGACAAATTAAAATCTGTAAAATGGTTACAGGGGTTAAGTGGTAATGATAAAAATACAGTAAAATAAAATAAAAACAACGTAAGGTATAAGGACTGCCATCAAAAGTGAAAACTAACAACAATGAAATAACTGTGTTCCTTTTTGAATTTTTAAGTTGTGCAAACGTCACGAGCATGTTGAGGTCGTTAGTGATGCAAACCCATAGGTTTTTCCCCTACCAATTTTTATTTAAATCACTCAAGGCGGTTATAGAATTTAACACCAAAAATACAACCCACAATAAATCCGGATGAAACATGTAGTTTTAAGAACCAACAAAATTATTTTCAAGAGGAGAAAGTCACGGGTACCAACTCGTATAATGACAACGTAAAATTCATACCACAATAGGATTCGTAGGTGAGTCTTCTGCGGATACTGTTAGCAGTGGCACCTCGTTGTTGTTCAAAGAGTAGCAGAGAGGTTCAGCACGAAAATAGGACCCAGGTGGCATTTGAAGACTCCACTGCCAGATACGAGCCTGTAGACAGAAACTTTAATTAATACATTTTGTGAAACAATTTTAAAAAACTAAATCAAATACAAACTATAACTAGTGCTATTACATAAGATAGGTAAGTAAAACTACAGAGAATAGAAATGGTAGAATAAAAGTAATAAGCAAAAGATTTAAAACTGGATAGAAATGGAATAGCAAAAAAGCGAAAAATACAAGAACTGAGAAACTGAGTTTGAGAAAAAATTAGAACAAAGAAAACTGGAAAGATATAATAACACCATCAGCAAACAATAAAATACGATGCACAAGGTCTCCGCCTACCCGCGTTAGAGGAACCCCGTGGACTGGGTGGCAAACTCCCAGTCACAAAAAAGTCAGGCAGGCTTAGAAAAAGCCCTACCATCTCATGGTTTGATCACGATGTTTTCTTGTACCAAAAACCCTTTCGCAAATATTTGAAACCTACGTTAATCGACACGGTGCCCGAACACGCTTTTGGGGTGTAAGGAGTGTCGAATAACATCATAAGACTTGAGACACCCAAGCCAACCTCACCTGCACGTGGTGCACCCTGCTGAATAACGAACGAGGCAATGGCGATAGAGGGGTGGTAGGGTTTTACAGCCTGCCTGGGTCGCATATGGCGTCACATATGGCGAAAAAGCCCGTCATAGTGATGCGCTTCTGCGGGTCGCGCTTCGCGACCAGCCTGTGCATATCCAGCTTTTCCCAGGCCGGCATGACAGCGGCGACCGGCGATGGATAGTGTGTCACTCGATGGTCGCCATTGTTCTTGGATTGTACTGTGCTTACCATCAGGCATAGTGTAGTCATATTGCTACTAGGGATTTATGGATACAAGACAATCGATGTAATACATATAAACTTTGTTACATTTCTTGTCAGAGAAATTGAATTTATAACTGCGTTTATTATAATTTTACAAAGACAAACTGGATGTAGTGTATGTATATTGCATTCGATATCATGTTGCACTAAAGAAGCATCTATACATACCATCATCATTGAGTAAGTGAAGGGGTAATGGTATGCTATGTAACAAACGTCATTCGAATGCGGGAACTCCATGTTAAAGGTAACAGTTAAGTAGCATTTGTTGTGGTTCTTCTGGTTCGCGTAATGGTAGCTGTTACGATAGTAGCAGATATCTGAACCTGTACGGACCCAACCTGGAATAATCGATAATTATTATTAATATTACAATTTTAAACAGATCCCATAAGTAATAAAAGCATATATTCTTAGAATACAAAGAATGCTATTAATTACAGCAACATTAAATTTCTTATTTATAATAGGTCTCTTTACCTATGAAATTACCGTTCTGCAGTACTGGCCATTACAAATCAAAATAATTTTTGTTTGATTAAGAATTCTAATTTCAAATTAATTTTATTTTAAAAACATGGAATTCTTTTTCCAAAAGTAGTCATTTGTTTATTGATTAGTGTTATCATCGCATTTCAATCTTTATTGTTATCATGGATACGTAAAAAATTCGAGTAATTATGGAATATGAGTACCGTCGTGGCAGCAACGCGGCACAAGCGGCACGCAACATCAACGCCGTTTACACTACAAACCATCGCACTACCTGTTATTGGTTTGCTCGCTTCCGTTCTGGGAATTTCGACCTGAAAAATGAACCTCGCGGTCGTCCGAAGACTTTGGTCGACAATGACCAATTAAAGGCGATTGTGGAAGCTGATGATACACAATCTACGGCTGAATTAGCAGCAGCTTTCGACGTTAGAGTCAAAATAATGTTGGTCCATTTGTGTCAAATTGGCAAGGTAAAAAAGGTTGACAAATGGGTGCCCCACGAACTCAATGATCGCCAGCGCGAAGTACGCGTCGAGACGTGCCTTGCACTGCTCAACAGACACAGAAATGAAGGAATTTTGAACCGCATTGCTACCTGCGATGAAAAATGGATTCTGTTTGATAACCGCAAGCGCTCAGTAAGTTGGTTGGATCCTGGTTAAACACCTAAACAATGCCCTAAACGAAAACTTACCCCTAGAAAAGCATTACTGCAGATGTGTACTGTGAAGAACTGAACACAATGATGGAGAAGCTGGCACATCTCCAACCAGCATTGGTCAATCGCTCGTCTCCACTGCTCCTGCACGACAACGCGCGACCTCATACTGCACAGTAGACGGTCTGCAAGTTGCAAGAACTGGGGGTTGGAAGTTCTCCGTCATCCGTCGTACTCACCAAACCTTGCGCCTACAGACTATTACTTTTTCCAGAATTTGGATAACTCCTTGAGGGGGAAAAAATTCAATACCCGAGAGGCAGTACAAAATGCTTTTGAAGAATTGGTTGCCTCCCGTCCAGCTGATTTCTTTAAGGGCATCAATAAACTGCCACTGCGTTGGCAAAGATCCATTGATTGCGTGGGTGATTACTTCGATTAATACAAATAAAAAATACATGAAAAAAATTTTTCAAAAACAAAACGGCAATTTCATAGGTAAAGACCTAATATGTTTATTAATGAATGTTGGTGCATCTGAGATAGAAAAATGTCTCTATTATATCGACTCATCCAGCAAAAAAGGCACTGTTCTCGAGGAATCAGTCAAATCTATTTTGACGTGAGCAAAAACGCGGGCAAAAGCTAATATTGTATAAAAACGTATCATAAAACGTTTTCTTTGTAATAAGGAAAGTCTCGGGTAAATATATTTTATATCAATATAAAAACTTAGGCTTCAAAGATTAGGTTTGGACTTCGGAATCTGCATATAATTTTCATAGGATGGACTGACCGCTTTTATGAATACTGACCACCTTAATGTAAATAATGATACGACAGATTGTATTATATTAATTCACCTTAAGGAAATTTGGATGCTTTCTAAATAATAATAAATAAATAATATATATATATATTTATATTTCTCATCGAATGATTGCATATAGTAGTCCGTCTTGATAACTGGACCCATATCTCCGTTTAACCGAAGGAACAGAGTGGGCGATTTATAGGCTAATGTTGACGTTTGTTTTAACGAACAAATCAAATAGAAATAAATCCCATAGAGAATTATAACAGCATACTGTTATTTATATTCATAGAGGGCAAAAAGAAAAGACTGCATCGACGAAAGGAAATCATTCCTATTTACCTGGTCTTCCCGATACTGCTTCCTTCACAGAATACAGTACAGGTTTCATCCCAAAGTTGAACTGGCTATCGGATTTCTCGCAGTTAACAATGTTGAAAATGTATGGTCGCCCTTGTTGCATATTACGGACCTCAAAGTAGAACCATTGGTGCCGCTTGGTAGAGTTTACGTCTGGCATCAAGATTAGTTCGTACTCTCTTGGACCTATCTGGAATAAGTTAGCATTCATAGAAACATTAGAATATAATTAAATTCGAATCAAAACTC
Organism: Antheraea pernyi; assembly: GCA_015888305.1. Classification (NCBI taxonomy): domain Eukaryota; kingdom Metazoa; phylum Arthropoda; class Insecta; order Lepidoptera; family Saturniidae; genus Antheraea; species Antheraea pernyi. The sequence goes on along the minus strand of MU161431.1, from coordinate 38,682 downwards.
ATTGTTAAAGTAGTTTATCAATTTTATGACATTCCTAGTAAACTTTACCAAACGCCGGTCAATTAAAAACAATATAATATGTTACGGTAAAAAATATACATACATCTATAAATTACCGAAACTACACATCCAGTTTAAAAAATTCACCCATTATAACATAGACAGACTCATCATCTTCTTACCCTTATCCCACCTAATTAATGTCTGCACAATATGTTTTCCTTTTTTTTTATGACATTAGTGGCAAACGAACAGGTGTGTCGGGTCACCCGCCGTTGAATGACCACCACCGTCCATGGACACTAACAACACCAGAGGAGTCGCAAGTGCGTTGCCACCCTTTGGGGGAATGGATTAGGGGTGGGAGAGGGAGAGGAGAAGAGGGGAGGGGAGGTGGGCCTCCGGTGCTCTCACTGACCGAATGAAACACAACAATGCAAGCACTGTTACTTCACGTCGGTTTTCTATGAGAGGGTGGTACTACCCCGGGCGAGCCGACCCATTCATGCTGAAACCAGTAGTAGCTTCAGCATAGCTCTACCACCATTATAGTTTCAGCATGGCTCTACCACCATTATAGTTTCAGCATAGCTCTACCACCATTATAGTTTCAGCATAGCTCTACCACCATTTCCTTTTCCACCCTCGCCTATCAGATCATCACAGCCCCTTTTACACAATATCATTTTGCACACAATCCATCCATATCTTTTTCGGTCTTCCTCTACTCTTATATCCATCGACCATCATACTCAAAGCTTTTCTAGTTACATGGTCTTCATCTCTACTCATGATATGCCTATACCATGATAACCTATTACTCCTCAACTTCTCTGTCTCTGGTGCTATTTTCAAACATCCTCTGATATATTCATTTTTAATCTAATCCATTCTAGTTATACCACACATCCACCTTAACATTCGCATCTCTGCCACACAGACTATGTTATTTTTATCATTTTTTTTTATATCATAGGAAGGCAATCGAACAGGTTGTCCACCTGATGTTAAACGATCACCACCGTCCATAGATACCAAGCAATACAAGAAGAGTAGGAAGTGCGTTGCCAGCCTGTGTTAGTGGGGAAGGGGGAAGAGGGAAGAGGGAGGGCAGAATGGGAGAGGGGGAGAGGGAAGGGAGAGTGGGTGAGGGGCCTCCGGCGCTATCATTAACCGAACGAAACGCAAAAATGTAAGCACTGCTACTTCACGTCGGTTTTCTATGAGTGGGTGTTACTACCCCGGGCAAGCCGACCCATTCATGCTGAAACCAATAATAGCTTCAGCGTGGCTCTGCCATTTTTACAAATAATATTGTAATTAAACTAAACAAAGTCGCCGGTGGTTATATAATTTATATATAATGATTTACAAGCTGTAATAATTTATGCCTAGAGCAATTTACGTAATAGTGTTAAAAAATGTGTACACAATAATATGGAGTACATTACCAAAAGTAGTCAATACCTGAGTGGCTTTCCTTAAATTACCAGACTCAAATCTAGACTCGAAGTTGAGTCGCGAAGAAAAATTATTGACTTTAGTTATTTCTTGTTCGTCGTTGTTACTGAGGAAAAAGGTATTCAAACTGAAATTGAAACACAGATAAAATCAATGGTTCTGTCGTAAATACAGATATCATTCTAAGATTTATCTTTAATTATTTATTGTTAGACTAATTTAAATAATGTAATGTTAGGTTATATTAAACTAGCTGTGCTCGCGGCTCCATGCATGCCATTATTTGTGGCAAAAACTTTTTGCTGTAATATATAATAAGATTATTAAATTAATTATTGTTCCGTACTTTTGTTATCTGTAATAATTTATATGTTAGCACAAATCTTTTTGTTTTTATATTACTTTATCGTTTAAAAGGAATGTATCTGTCCACTAGTTTTCTTACTCGAAGTTGAGTCGCGAAGAAAAATTATTAACTTTAGTTATTTCTTGTTCGTCGTTATTGCTGAGGAAAAAGGTATTCAAACTGAAATTGAAACATAGAAAAAATCAATGGTTCTGTCGTAAATACAGATATCATTCTAAGATTTATTTTTAATTATTTATTGTTAGACTAATTTAAATAATGTAATGTTAGGTTATATTAAACTAGCTTTGCTCGCGGCTTCGTGCGTGTTTGCCATTATTTGTCGCAATAACTTTTTGTTGTAATACATAATAAGGTTATTAAATTAATTATATTACCTTTTCTGGGATACTGTCTCATTTACGGACCCATTACTGCTGAGCTGATCTAGATCGTAGACAACTTCATTCATATAGGCTTCAGGGTTAATTGCTCTATCTACACATGACAGTAGTTTGGATCTGTAATGTTAATAATTGGTTTATTAATACTATGAATCTGTATATAAAAATATTGTTTGATGTTCACGGCAAATATAGGTTAGGTATCGCCATCTTGTATTTACAAATACAAACTAATGTTGAATTTATTGACTAGAGTCAATAATATAAATTTTGTGATATTTTTTTATACCATTGGAGACAAACGAACATGCTGGTCACCTGATGGTAAGTGATCACCACCGCCCATGGACACCTGCGACACGAGAGGAATCTCAGATACGTAGCTGGCGTTTGAGAAAGGAGTAGGCTCGTTTCTTGGAAAATGGTATCTTGAGAGATCATAAAGGTTGTTGGCCTGATGGTTCTTTAGAGCTTCACCGGACTTTAGATTACAAAGGCATAAATTTATAGTTCATAAAAATATCAATAATGGTTCTAATGCTGTAGATTTCTCTGTGTGTTTCTATAGGTACTTCAATAGGTGGCGCTGGGTCATACCTTATTGTTACTTGGTTTTATATTGTAGGTAATTACGAATTTATTTCATGAATTCTTCATTCTCATTCGTTCATCCTTTTTATAAAATACGTCTACCTGTGATATCCGAGTTGCTTAAAACCTCCCCACATTATAAATATCGAAAACTCAACGAATATAAATGAAAATATCATTGAGTTTTCGAAAATCAATGTCTATGTTTAGCACTAAAAATCTTTATTTTTACAAATTCCAAGTTATCAGAATTTGCAGATTTGTGAGTTTTTTGAGAAGTTGAATCTTTTTAATTTTTTTCCAGTGCTAGTTTTTTTAATAGATTACATAAGTATTTCTTATTTATTATATTCAGCAATTAAAAATATTGGGCCGAAAAACCACACGTTCCGAAATTTTGAAGATTCACTTTTTTTTATTAATTTCTTATCATTTATTCTGAATGACAATACAATTTACAAATTATTATTATTCATACAAATTAATACAATTATAAGATAAGGTAATTATAAGATAAATAAGATTGCAACTAACCTGCAAGCGGTTCTTTCCATTTTATTCAAAGGTTCAGGTTGGTTAAAACTTTGGCCACCCATCATATCTGGATACGCGACCTTTACAAACGGTATTACGCTCCTCACCCTCGACGACATTGTGCAGTATACCGTCGCAAAAGAACTATACTTCGAAACGTCTTTGTGAATTTTGAGTGATGAACAAGATGTGGTCGCTACAATAAAATAACTTTATATAAAATTAGTTTTCGTCCGTAGCTTTCTTAGCATTTATGTTGAATATAAAAATAAAATACAGTCCTAGTTACTCGCTGATTATGTATCTATTTATTTAAACAAAAAATAAACCCGTTTAATAATTTTTTGAGTTTATCCATTCCAAACAAAAAATGTTACCTTTTTTTAAAATACTTAGTATAAATGATAATTTCATTTAGATTGCATACGAATAATAGTAGTCTACGGGACAACAAACATTTTAAGCACTTAGGTATCTTCAATACTCTTCGGTTGTTATAATATATTGCATAAAATGACGTCATAATTGATACATCTTTATAATTAGCGATCGAGTGAAATCGAGATTGTTCTCAATTTGGTTAAAAGGTTTATTATGTCAGAACTACGTCATTTATAAATCAATATGGAAAATTCTTATTTTATTGAAAAGCAGATACACAAGGGTATCCTCAAAATCGTATACGAAATGTATAGTAATTGAGATACTGGTAGGTTTATAACAGTCCAAGACTGGACAGTTAGCTAACTTATAGCCATAGACATTCCGATGAATTTTTTGGGTAGATCTCTTTGAAGTCGGCTTTATATTTAAAACAAACTGATGCTACTTACAAGTGCTTTCATGTATTCTATGAAATCCTTGAACAAACGAAGGAGACTGTGATGGTCCCATATTTTTGTCATAATCATTATTACTCAGAAGTGCTGTTAATGACAAGTTGAGCGAAGACGTCGTATTCCTGTTTCCACTGGTTTGTGATACGAGGAAATCTTCTAATATTGAACCTCGAGAGTTCGAACGGCTCTTCACTAGTCTTACTTGTTTGTTGTAAGAACCGAATTCTTTGAAGTAAATAAAATATCTGGAAATAAAATAGTATTAAATTATGTTCATTACTTCAACTTCATATTTATTGTAGTTTAAATCACGAAATTATATAATTACTACTAATAATGTTGATTATTATTTTTAATTGTAAGTGTCATCAGTCTCCAACAGATGGCGCTTTAAATTAGTTTGTTGACAGAAAACTGTAGGACCAACTGTTATAGATATCTCATAGATGGCCCAAGTTTTCGGTTTGAATTTCTTTTTCAACTCTAGTTTATTTTATGGTGGACGTATTCTGTTATTCTATCAAATAATTTAACATAACTTTAATTCGACATGTATATAATATTAACACAAGTAATTAATTTTATTAAGAGAAAAGGCACCGAGTCTATAAGAGTATTAATTAGTAACGTTCCCGTTCATTGTATTTTATTTTTATTGTAGCACGGCAAAATGACTGCACTATGCCTGATGGTAAGCACAGTACGATCCAAAAACAATGGCGACCACCGAGTGACACACTATCCATCGCCGGTCGCCGCTGTCATGCCGGCCTGCGAAAAGTTGGATATGCACAGGCTGATCCCGAAACGCGACCCGCAGAAGCGAATCACTATGACGGGCTTTTTCGCCATATACATGGTGGTTGCGACCCAGTCAGGCTATAAAACCCCGCTATCGCCATTGTCTCGTTCGTTACTCAGCAGGGTGCACCACGTGCAGGTGAGGTTGGCTTGGGTGTCTCAAGTCTTATGATGTTATTCGACACCCCTTATACCCCAATTTTTAGCTTTATTAATGTCTTTTATTTATTTTATTCAACCTGTAGACTAAGTTAAGGTTACTATGGAACAGATATAGCGATAAAGGCCCCGATATAAACAAAAAAGAGAAAATAATTTATTTTTCAAATGGCGCTTACTTTTTTAAGTCTTCGATATCTCTCTCGTTAGGGTTAATCCAGAGTGAACTTTGCAAGCTGTCGCCACTCTTATTACGGACTTTACCGTTATCTTCCTGATTCACGTTCTTTATGTCACAAACGTGACATGACAAGTCGATTTCAGGGAACTCATCAACATCGTCAATGTCTGTATCAGGACAGTCATCATCGAGATCAGAATTCACCGTCTTAGAGTCGGAATTTGCCCCATCATCTTCGTCATCGTGGCAAGGCCACGAAGCGCTTGTTCCTGAAAGCATACAAATATACTTTCTTTGAGCAAGTCCTTGAATTGTTAGGATCCAGAATTGGAAACAGTACTATCGCTGTGATTGGATTCTAGGTTTTTTTAGATTTTTAATCTAGCTGACGCCAGTGACTGCGCTTGCGTTGTTTATTATTTCAGAAATATATTTTATGTACAAAGAAAAAATCTTAAAAGAAACATTGAAGTTAAAAATGTATTTTTAATTAAATTATAGTTTCATAATACTTTAAACCTTTATTTAATGTATTTATGCAATTTTTAAGTGTTTAATTATAAGATTAGCATAACTTGAAGTTCATTATCAATATAACAGTATTTCATAATATTTTTCATTATAATCTTAACTAATATCGTACCGGCTGAGCTTTATATAGTAGCAATATTTACGGAAGATAGTCAGCATTCGAGTCTCGTCCTAAATAAATTGAAAAAAAAATAGATCCTCAATATTTGATCGAATTATCTAGAAAAATAAAATAATTTTAGGCAATCATCTACGCTTCTATGTTAAAGCACGGTGTCAATGAATGTCGGGTGATTTGATTTTCATTTGATTTGATTTTCATTCGAACATGGGAACGGTATGAACAAAGCAAAAGGATTTATTGTCCGTTTTATTATCGAAGGTTTTATTAACTCCGGGTCGCGCTTATTACAATTGTGTTTATACTTTGGAAAGTATTAGAACAAACTTTAACTTAGGTTCTCTTTGTTATTTATTAATATTTGTTTTGATATTATTATTTTGTATGTTAAATGTGACCATGAAATATTATATCCTAGACCTAGAATACTGCGAGTATTTTACCCTTTCACTGGTATATGCAAACGTGAGTTTGTTTGATTCGTTTTGTCGCTTTAGTTACTCAACCGACCGTCACGATATGCGTACGAAAAATATGTATGCGCGTAATCAGGGGTACAGAAAAGGATATAGAGTAACTTTCTTCCGGAATAAAAGTACTGTTACCGAGTGGTTAATTCTACATCAACGTGAATGAAGCGGCGGATGAAAAATAGTATTTAAATATTTATATTCTTTTTTTTTATATCATAGAAGGCAAACGAACAGGTGAGTCATCTGATGTTAAGGGATCACCACCATCCATAGACGCTTGCAAGTGCGTTGCCAGCCTGTGTTTGGGAGTAGGGGGAGTGGGAATGGGGAGGAGGAGGAGAGTTGGGTATCCGGCGCTCTCACTGACCGATCGAAACGCAACAATGTAAGCACTATTACTTCACGTCGGTTTTCTATGAGAGGGTGGTACTACCCCAGACGAGCCAACCCATTCATGCTGAAACCAGTAATAGCTACAGCGTGGCTCTACCACATAAAAAATTTACTTTCGTATTTGCAATTACATATACGACAAACATTATCCAAGTTAAACTATATTCTTAATACAATCGGTAATTTCTATAGACAAATTAGCAAAGTATCTTATTACAGAGTCTAAAATACTGTGTTTTTTTTATTAGAAAATAACAAAATAACATAGAAAGTGATGTAATATCAGACAACCTTTCAAAATTGGTCCCAGGTTAAATGACGCCGGACTCGACGCGGGAACAGGTAACGCTTGATGCTTCAAGCATAGTGTAATAACGGAACACACTCTAGCCAGAAGACCATCAAACTCTTGTTCGTCTGGACAGTGTGAACAGAATCTATGCAGTATCTGCACATGTTTCTTTGTACACAACGATCGGCGACCGGCTTCTGCAATATATATTTTTAAAGAACTATGAGCAAAAGTGGTTGTTTATTAATACAATTGTAAGGTAACATGCATCGAAGTTAGCTAATCGATATATAGAACACGGTTGCTTCTTCTAGTAGTTCGGATGAAAGAAAACTACATGTGGCAGAGATGCGAATGTTAAGATGGATGTGTGATGTAACTAGAATGGATAATATTAAGTATGAGTATATCAGAGGGAGTTTGAAAATAACACCAGTGACAGCCGAGTAATAATAGGTTAGCATGGTATGGGCATGTCATGAGGAGAGATAAAAGTTTATAGTATGATTGTGGATGGATAAAGGAGTAGAGGAAGACTGAAAAAGATATAGATGGACTGTGCGAAAAATGATATGTGTGTAAAAGGTGTGAATTCTGAGATGACATCTGATAGACGAGGGTGGAAAAATAAACATGTTGTGCTGACCCTACTTGGGTGGAATAAGGGTAAGAAGATGATGGTTGCTAGTTATAATAGGTAAACAAATTCAAAGTATTTAAAGAATATAATGAAAATGTATAACGTACTTAAGTTGCACAGATGTTGAAGAGTTTGCAGAATGTGAGCGCAAATTTTGAGTCTCATTCGTCCCTCGTAGCGATCCCAACGGTCGAATACCCTGAGGAGGACGCTACACAGGCCTGTCTTCACGATCTGCATGCAGCATACCTCTGTGTGAGTGACGAATGTGTAACTTATGTGACATACACATAACGCATTCGACATGCGACACTACTATATTGTTTAAAGTGTATCACTGTGCTCTTGAATTGGGTGGATGATATGAGTATGCATTGTCTTTATATGACGTCAGCCTATTGTTACATTCAATGTGACATTTTTTACTGCGCCGCAGGAGTATAGAGGTGGGTTAGAATGTTTGTAGGTGTTTATTTAACTTAAAACTTATTCTATACTTTTAATTTTAGATAGACTGCATTTTTTCGGTAGTTTTACTAAAAAGATAATTGTGCTTGTATGTCTATATGCAATAGTTTTAAAGTTACTTAACTGTTTTTGCTGAAGTAGTCAATCGCGTCCAGGCATAACCGTAGTCTAGCTGTTGGTATGAAGCCCAAGCTTACTAGCACTCGCTCATAAGTTGCAATTACTCCATCTCGAATAAGTATGGAGGTTGTGATGGCTGTAAAAAATGTAATTTAATCGCCTATTATAATTACTCTTTCTTATGAAATATTTATAACGAACAATATGAAATTACTCACCATTTTTAGCAAGCTGTTTCATAATAACTAGAAGAGGAAATATAAGTTTGTTATCCGTGAAGTGTCCTTTTAGTATTAAATGCATAGTCCTAACGCAACCGAGCATCCTAATTTTAATCGCAAATTTTGAATCTGAAATCAAAATATGTAAAATTAGAAACCTGGCAAAAAAATAATTGTTTTTAATAAATTGAATGATGATAAAATACACAATAATAATACAAGCTCGAGAACTGAAAGACAAGAAAGTATCCAAATAAGATTCTGTAAAATTAATTCAATTTCAACGTGACGATCCCGCTTCTCATGTACTGTTCCTAATACTTTTCGGAGGATAACGTGCGTTCCTTTTATCAATATGAATTCTTCAGCGCATCGCTGCCGTATTATATTGTTCACTGAAACCAATGAGCTAGTTTAAGGTCCTACCTCTAGGGGCTAGCGAGGCGAGGATCCACACGAGGTCTTGAAGCATGAGCTCGGTGCCAACGTTGCCGTCTCGTTTACTATGTATAGCGATTAACGTACGGATCACCACCTGCGTGCCGTTGATTGAGATGAAGTGTTGCGAGCATTGTTGCCTCACTAAATTGTTCGCTGAAATTGTTGACACCGATCATTTCTTCACTACTTCGGATGTAATCATTTGGATTTATAATCTATACTAATATTATAAAGAGGTAAAGTTTGTGTGTTTGTGACGTTGTGGCGTTGTAAGGGGTAATCTCAGGAACTTCTGGTCCGATTTGAATAATTATTTCATTGTTATATAGCTCATTCATCGAGAATGGTTATAGGCTATCTATCATCACGCTAAGGTCAATAGGAACGGAGCACAGATAAAAAATGTTTCAAAATCGAGATGTTTTTTTCTTTTTCAGAGCTTCTGCTGCGTGTCAGTATTAGCCCAGAGTAGTAACTTACTACGTGGCCGAAGTCGCGGATAGGGACTATAATCTATATACTAATATTATAAAGAGGTAAAATTTGTGAGGTTGTAGGGGGTAATATCTGGGGAGTCGGAGAAAAATGGTCGAAC
>MU161431.1:10202-27586 GCA_015888305.1 Antheraea pernyi | reverse complement strand
AGCTTATAATTTGCATTACTTTCTTATATAGTGTTAGTGAGCACTGCGTTTGGTATATAGTAGGTTGAAGTTCCAGGTATGTTGATGATGATAAATCCCATCCCATTTGATATACTATTAGTATTCATATATCTAATGTACACGTTACATGTTACAGTAGATGGCGTTCGTATCGTAGTTACAAATGTTTTTGAAAAAGCGTTTCTGTAATGTACACACTCACTTACAATTTTACATTTCTTTAATAAATTTTTAAAAAGCGCGTGCGGAGCCGCGGGTAACAGCTAGTTATGAGATATATATGGTTGAGTGCTAGAGAAAAGTTGTAGCTTGATAATGCCTATTACCGCCCAACGAAGTGGGCACGGGTCGGCTAGTTTACATTAAAATTCTTCATTGGCTATAAATGAATAAATTGTCTACTAGCTGTGCCCGCGATTCCTTAGTGACTTATTAAATCATCTAAATTTATTAATTCCATTACTTATCTTCTTTTCTCTCGTAATTACGTCACGTCCTCATTAAAATTACAATAACTTGATAGAGTGAACCGATTTTAATGAAACCAAGACTAAATGTTACTCGAGTATATGTTTTATGATTTTCAAAATAAAATCGGCTGAGTGCCTTAAGCGCTCGCCTTAGTAGTCCGGTGAAGCTGTTAAGACCTTGCTGGGTGAATAGCGTAGTCAGTTCGAAAAAAAAATCACTTATTCCAAGACACCTACAACAATTTTTTTCACAAAAATCTAAACAATACAGATACGTTAGACTTACATTTTTATTATATGTATAGATTAGTGTATAATAAATCTATGTTAATCAGGGCAATGAAATGACAGTTGAATTAACAATGCCAGTTCAAATCAATGACTACTAAGACCGTGTTCTCAAGTAGTCCAATGTCAAGCTTTAGTTATGTGAACTCGTCTTAAATGTCAGTGGGCAGGACGGCTACTAGATAGAAAGGTATACCGGCAAAGCAATTACCGAAATGCCAATGTGGCTCAATATTGATATAATATCACTGAATATGGAGCAGGGTAATTTTACGTACGACGATCCCAAGGTAAGATTATTTTTTTTTTGACACTGACATGTCCTTTTATTTCCATTTATTTTTCTATTATAGTTTTCCTATTTTATATTTTTATAATGGTTTATTATATCTAATATTGTATTACTATTAGTGAGAAAACTATGAAACCACGAACCCTGAAAAAAAAAACCCAGAAAATGCAGTCCTCGGGAATAGTCTAAAGTTGGATAGTTTTCTGTTACATAAAAATGGCAACGTAACAAGCAAACCATAATCTTCAAGAACTTTTAACCGGAACGAACAGTTGTAAGGCTAAAAGAGCCCATTATATAACTATATAATAATAATCATAAATACAGTGGTACAACAAAATAATCCCAAGGAGGGTTGATGTCAGGCAGGCGGCCGATCGTAAAAATTACGCCAAATCATATACCACAACATGACAAACATGTTGTACCGACCCTACTTATGTGGGATAAGGGTAAGAAGAAGAAGATCCCAAGGTAAGATTAATTGAAAATTTCTAGATAGGCTTGTAAAATCAAAATAGATGAAGAAAATGGTATATACGTGTTTAAACTAAATTAGTCGGTAGTGGTTAAAAATAATGTATGTCATGCAAAGCTGTTTAATAACTGTAATAAGGAAATTAAACCCAAAGCTGGCAGAACAGGATATTATTCAATATTGTTAGGAACGAACATGTAACCTATCATTTTAAACATACCCTTTCTGACTAACGTAATAGGAGATATATTCTCTTTGCCTGTCTTTTTAATATCTTTCTTCTTATTTCCAGCCTCGTTTTGAACTAAGTCATCGAAAATAAATGCTACAATGAATTAAAGAAACAGTAAATAATAAATACGATTTACATTTAAAATACATGGATTAAAAATTGAAAACAAAAACAAAACTTTTTCGACGAAATTATATCACTTAAATATATATTATTTATACTGTAATTAAAATATTTTTTATTAGAATGTGAGTTTTATTAAAATCACCTGAACATTTTTTCCCTTTCCCTTGTTTCATACATAAAGCTTCCCTCAATATAGACGTTATATAAGTGGATGTAGGCATATCTCTTGAGTTCTGAAATAGATAAAATATCATTCACTTTTATGGATATAATCACCGGAAACTATTTGCTAATACTAAAAGTCATACCTCCAGTATGGTAAGAAGCATTTGAATGGCGCCCGACTGAGTATTCCATAGTTTATCCAATGTGCTTTGACGAATGTTTTTATCTGTAACAAATAAGTCATAATTTTACTGTGCTATCGTCTTAACGAAATATACTATTAAGGATGGTTTTATATTACATCTAGACACTTAAACATGAAGGGTGTTATTACAAAAAGGTTAAAAACGTATTGAATACTTGCTTTAAAAAAAAATTGGATACTTACGTATTAAATACACCGCGCTCGCCGAACGTTCGATATCTTGCTCTTCTATCTCCGTTTGTTTAGGTTGAGTTATACTTGCGAAAAAGGATAAAATGATCTTGCCGCGGCAGCCGTCGGCAAGCGCGGTGCATTTAATACGTAAGTATCCAAACATTTTTAAAGCAAGTATTCAATACGTATTTAACTTTTTTGTAATAACACGGGAAGTGTTATTTGCACATAAATACGTGAAAAAATAACTGACGCCTTTTAACGGTTACGGGGTGTGAGATTAGTTACAAGTTCAAATGGCGAATGTAAATTAAAAGTAACATTTATGTATTAGTTACTGATACCTTAAACTAAAAAAAAACATTCATTACCGTTGTACTGAATATGCATATTGAATGTCAATAATTTATTAGTCCTGCGATATCGTCAGCAGTAAAAATCGGAGATACTTTCAATAATAAAAATTATTTCTTTATCCAAGATGACATGTAAAATTAACTCAAAACCTTTATTTTATTTGCAATGGTAAGATAATTTCGCAGGTTGATATAAAAATAAACGGACTATGGAAGGAATGGATGTTATTAAAATATGAAAGAAAAAAAAAACAACTTTGTATGTGATTATTATAATAACCAACTCGAATACACACTACAATTTGAAGGTTCGCATTTCAATTAGGAAAAAGGATTGCCTTTGGTCAGTTTAAATACTGTATATTGTATAATAAATAATGCTAAAATTAAGTTGTTGATACTATGACCGGCCTGTAAAGTATTTCTTTTTAATTGGTATATTTTATTATATTTGTATCGAGTACTACAAAGTGTTAACTGGAGTTTTGTCTTTCCCCATATCGCACGACAGAGTAACAGCTTCCGAAAACTTACGTGATCAATAACTAGAACGGATAGACGGAGGTCGGCTAGTGGTCTTTATTTAATTAAATATTACTGTCATGTAAACATATTGTTGGTCTATGGGAGATGTAAAATATAAAAAACATAATACACTTTTATATTATTATCACATCTTTAAAACGGTTTTATTCCAATATGTCGATTTATATATTTAAGAATTCAATTCAAAGAATAAATGTATTTAGCATTACAGATTAATTATATGCATGAAATCAATTGTTATTATAAAATGAATATTACTAGGTAAAGCTTTAATAACACTTTATAATCGATAACGATTTTTTTATTCAATGATTTATTGGATTTATTTATTGGTTAGGCTGAACTGATAACAATTTATAGTACCTGGAGGACCGAGCATCGCATGACTATTCAATATAAGCCGGGAGTATACCTATTCAGGTATGTCAAAAGGCGGCAAACGAACCGGTGGGTCACCTGATTTTAAGTGATCACCACCGTCCATGGACACTAGCAACACCAGGGGAGTCGCAAGTGCGTTGCTAGCCTGTGTATGGGGGAGGGGTAGGGAAATGAGAAAAGAGAAGGTAAAGGGGGAAAGGAGGTGGGCCTCCGGCGCTCTCACTGATCGAACGAAATGCAACAATGCAAGCATAGTTACTTCACGGCGGTGTTCTGTGAGAGAGTGGTACTACCCCGGACGAGCCGACCCATTCTTGCTGAAACTAGTAATAGCTATATAGTGCCATCTCACATAATTTCGAGTTACCTCTATGTTGTCACTTATTGGCAATAATAGAAGTACCCCCAAATTTTACTAGATGGCGTTTTATGACATGAATAATCACTTATATAAATGTTTTTTTTTAATGTTAATTTCGTTAATCGCTTTTACCCAGGGAACATACTTATACAGATAGGCTTAGAAAGGAAAACCTTATTTAAATGCAAAATTTCATCCAAATTGTTAGAGCCACTTCCGAGAAACACGAAATAAATTCATATATATAAGAATTGCTTTTTTAAATCTACATAAATAAAGTTCAATTACCAAATCTATCACTTCAGAATGCTGATATCTATTTGATTTATTCTCTGTTGTTGTGTTTGTAATCGTCAGAATAAGGGTCAGGAATAAAGTCAGAAAAATCGTATGAAAATCTGCAAAATTTGAGTAAAAAAAATTGCATATAAAAAAGTGAGCGAGTTAGTGAGACAAAACACAGAAGGGATATCTTCAAAAACATTGTTGATATTGACAGATTGATATACAGTTGTACTGCAAAAAGAGGAGTTGGTTTCATTTTCTTCGCATGACAACCGTGCGAAGCCGGGACGGACAGCTATTTTGTGATATTATAAATAATAATTTTAAAACAGTTAGGTATTTGAGATTAGCGTTGCTGTAGAAATTGATTATGCATTTAATGGCTTTGAGGGCATCTGGTGACAATAACAAGCAGTCTCAGAGATATTGGCTGCTCGCCAGTCCGACACGCGCGTACCGACGACGTCAGATGCCAGCGAGCAACGCTGCCCGCAGACCGATGCCATGGGGCGGCGTCGTGTCGCGTCGGGTACGTCCGCGGCTAAATGCGATAATTTCTAGAACATCCTAACGCCATGGCTGTTAACGTTATTGACGTAGCTCTGACCTTGATGCACGACTCGATTACAGCTGGTTGCTACATTATTTCTTGTAAAATTAAAATTACACAGAGATATCTCTTGTGTCTTAGTTGAACAGGAAGTACACTTACACAATTAATCTATTTTAGTCCTCAGATAGATTAGATAAACTATTATTTTTTAATAAATACGTTTCGATAAAAAAACACTTACTGAAAGACACGTTATGACAAAGCGAAATTCACTAAAAGCAAACATTCATTATCATTACATAGTATAAAGCAAAGTCCCCAACCGCGTTTGTCTGTCTGTCTGTTCGCGATAAACTCAAAAACTACTGAACGGATTTTCAAGCGGTTTTCACCAGTACATAAAGTCATTCATGAGGAACGTTTTGGTATATAATTTGTCAAGGACAACGTCTGCCGGTCCCGCTTGTATGTTCATATGTTACACTGGGCATTACGCAAATTAGTTATCCAAATTTTAAAGTATTCGCGTAACCACTACGGCCGGCGATATAGCAATGCCCTACGAGTTTGTAAGAAAGTTTTTATTCTATACTAGCTGAAGCCTCCGACTTCATTTTCATGAAAATGTTTGTGCTATTTAATGGGAATTACATGTTTTATTTGGATTAATTGTGGATTTGATATAATTTGTTTAACTGTAAGTTTGCTAATCCTAACTGCTTAACCCCTCTAATTATTTTTGTCGATTTTAAACATGTGTAAAATTTTATTATTACTGCTTAGACCCTATAGCGTTATGATATGTGGCTATGTAACACTTTGAAAAGTTCTCTCTCCGATAGTAAAGTTCTAGCCAAAGTCAATTCAACCGTTTCAAAAATTAGCTCAGATATACGAAAGATATTTCAATTATATTCATTTGCATTAATCACTACTGCTTCTCAAACTTTATACTTAACTTATACAAATAATTAAAATTGAAGTGTCCGTTTGTAGCATCAAAATAGCAGATTATTAGTGAATGGATATGAAAGTATATACGGTACATAGTTGTAACAAAAAAAAAACAATTTTCAAAAAGTATTATCTGTTCTTCTGTTTGTTCCCACTAATCTCCGAAACTATTGGACCGATTTTGGCTGGACTTTTACAAGCAGATAAGCGATGTTGTAAGGACTAACATATTAAAATTTTATTTTAGAAAAAAAAATGTTTCCACGCCAAAATAATTCTATAGTAATATTTAAATCTGAAGGGTTTGTTTGTTTGGTTGAACGCACTAATCTCAGGAAGTACTAGTCCAATTTGAAAAATTCTTTCAGTGTTACATAGCTCATTTATCGAGGGAGGTTATAGATTATATATCATCACGCTAAAACCAATAGTAGCGTAGCACCAATGAAGAATGTTTCAAAATCGGTTTCTCCATTTGAGAGCTTCCGCTGCGTGTTAGTTAGCCCAACGTAACTATTCCACGCGAACGAAGTCGCAGGCAGAAGCTAGTTATGCTAGTATGTTATGGAGATACAAACGCAAAATCATGGGCATCTGTTAGTTCATAAATAAAATTATAATTCTGTTAATAATACGAGTAGGTACTTATTTTAATTGCTACAAGACATCATTAGATATGTTAAATTTACGGATTTCGAAGAAGACATCTTAAAATGAAATGGAACTGAATTTAATTTAACTATTACGATTTGATTTACGACACGTCCGCTACTCTCAACATGTCTACAGCGAGTGCCAATAACAACATGTAAACATATTCTGTTTACAGCTGTTACATAAATTATTTATTAAACATCTTGATAACAGATGCAATTAAAAATATATAATTAATATACTGCAACTCTACAAACCTAGTTTATTTTATATCCTTCATTATACTATAATTAAAATATACGGTATTAACTGAATATGAAAGCCGACTAAGTCTCCAAGCGAGGTAGCCCTTGAATTTATGCACTGGTTTTTTTTACTTAAGGCCTTAAGATAATTGGACTGTTAACATATTTACAATCTAATAGGAACGGGTTCAATACCAAACTAAAGTATATATCTTTATTATTGACATATAAAAACGCAAACACACAGTCGCGAATAAAAGTAGCGAACAAAATCGTTCCGCATAAAACTATCCAATATACACACATGGTTATACTTATGATTTTGCAAATTCGACCTTACCTGAATGATTTCAAGTTGTTTTTACCGAGGACGCAAGCGACGCGAGACTATTGGAAGTGAGTGCATAATCCAAAATTATGCACGTAAAATATGCATGTGTGCATCTTGGGTTTTTGGATATCAATGATCTTTAATGAAGGTAATCTCTGAAACGACTCTGTTCTAATTGGGATTTTTTTTTTAATATTAAAAATGCCATGTTCTTGGCGTGCAATTTATTATTTTATTCCTATTAATCGTTAAAGTAATTAATTTGTAATAGAGGCATTAACTAGTTCAAAAATTATTATTAATGAATTTATGTACTTTTAGCAGTACATCACTATCTATTATAAAACCTGTCACGTCCATCTGTCTGTCTGTTCGCGTAAACATAAAAAACTACTGAACGGATTTTCATGGGGTTTTCACCAGTAGATAAAGTGATTCACGAGGAAGACTTAGCTATATAATTTGTCAATGTTTTTTTTTATAATCAGGGTGGGAGCAGAGTATTTTAAAATTATATTACGAATTGTTCAAAGAACGATTCTCGCTAACGAAATAAACAGTGTAAAAGTGGGAGTAATAAAATTTTTTGTCATGATTTTCAATATTACCATCGTAAACAGACAAATTTGTAAAAATAAACACGGCAATAATATGACTTTGTTATTGATGCCAATGACGGTCTTAAATGTGTACGTATAGTGACTTGCAGCTTGAATTATATTCTACTAGCGGCCCCGGCAGACGATGTCCCGCCCTGATTATAAAAAAATCCTGGACAAATTATATACCAAAACGTTCCTTGTGAATCACTTTATCCACTGGTGAAAACCGCATAAACATCCGTTCAGTAGTTTTTGTGTTTATCGCGAACAGACAGACAGACAGACGCGGTAGGGGACTTTGTTTTATACTATGTAATTATGTATAGAATGGAAACAACATTCCGGATTTTTTTAATTTTTGATTTCCTTTTTTTTTGTCTTTGAAGAGGTTCTTTAACTTTACTATACGACTATTATAAACGTTTAAAGCTAGTATATTCGTGGGACAGAAACTCTAAAAATGCAGATTCGATTCCAAAAATTATATTACTAATAGAAAGCTCTATTCAAGCGGATTCCGGTTTTTTATTTTCATTAGGGGAACTAGTAAAAGATGGGTATGTAATACGGTAGGTATTGTTTTAATCTTCAAGTAATTATCATTTAAAATCAAATTTAAATATTTTATAAGTAATATTCAAAGCTAACTGATAACAGTCTTTTTATTCCTTATAACTGAATAATATACATACCCTTCATTAACATAAGAACGTTAAAGTTTCGCGAAATTCCGTGAGTTAGATTTTTAATTAAAGTACTATACAATGAATTTTATATACTAACAGAAATATGCAGCGGTCCTCGGATAGTAATATTTTCTTTATACTCGTGTTTGGACTCAGCAATAGTTCCAATAATAGAAAGTATTTAAAAAATTGATTGACCAAGTGACAAGAAATGTTACTTAAAAAAGTACGATTAAGAATCAGTCAAGTAGATTTTAAGGTCATTCACGTTCAAACATTTGTATAAACAATTTTATATATTAGTGTAGACTAGAGGGCCCGGCGGACGTTGTCCCGCCCTGACAATAGAAAAAAACCTTGGCTAATTATATACCTAAATCTATCGCATGAATCGCTTTATCTGCTGGTGAAAACCCCATGAAAATTCGTTCACTAGTTTTTCAGTAAATCGCGAACAAACAGACAGACGCGGTAGTGGACTTTGTTTTATAAATACATAATGATATCCAGTAGATATCTTTAAAAAATCAACTTAAGCATTCTGTTGTTATTCGGGAAATTATTATAGATGTGCAAACTATAAATTTATTCTCATTAAATATACTATAAACTCTTTGGTAATCGGTAATAACATTGTTTTAGATGTTCCGGATTTATTTACACTGTGGTAGATTTAAAAGAAAAATGAATAGCAATTTACTATTAACTCCGGCATTGATGTGAAACGTTGATGACCACGGTGTAGTACGGTTCGTCTGACCAATGTCAAGGCGAGTCTTGATTTATACTCAGATTAAAATAGAACACTTGCGTAAACATCAGTTTAATTGTTCTGTACGGATATCGTTTATTGATGTCATGTTTATTAACACATTTGCCTATGAGTATCTTTTTACAGGGTATTACACTTTTCTGAAAATATTTCACACGTATATATATTTTTTTCTCGTTCTTTTCTTTCCTCTCTGTTTATCTTATCAATGATAGGAACTGTTGTATCGCAATTACAGTGTGTTTCGGTAATTAGTCAATACACATATTTACATTATTTATCAATAGCTTTTATTTTCATTTACATCGACACATCAAATTGTTGCCACTACGAGCTTAGTGATAAACTCGTACTGGCCGATACTAATACAACACAAACAAAAATGACAGAAATGGACAATTTTTTATAGAGGTAAACCAGGTTTTTATACAGGTAACGTTACGTTAGTTTCAAGGTTACAGGCTCATAAACTATAAATATGATTTATAAAAATTGGGTCGGTTTTGTTTATATCTGATTGTATTTTTAGGTAATCTATCTTACCCATATATGTAGGTATATATTACAATGAATTTTTCCTTATTTATTTTGTAACTATTCGTATACCATTTATATCCGGCTAACAATTAAACCTTGACGAGTCATTTTGCACACGCTTATAAGGATTTATCTCTCTGTGTAACACTTTAAAATTTGTATGACGACCATGAAGAAGTCATTGGCAAAAGTATTGATAGTTATAAATATGCTAATAAAAGAATGACACACATCAGCTAACCATTAAACAACATATCATGAATAAGAAAACTTTAACAAAAAATACAACCGACTTTAAAAAATGTACTCTAGAAAAATGCATCAGAATGTCTACCTTTTTTTTTATTAACGTGGGTTAATCCCTTATGGGTACGCCATGTCCGACTCGCATGGACTAAAACCCCACGGTGTACCGACAGACCGTAATTGTTGGGGCGACAAAGGATCGTATAATGCTAATCAACCTAGTAGAGCCGCCCCAACGGTCCGCCCGGCGGATGGTGACCACCGGGCTCCTACCTATAGAGAGGCAGACTGGGTACACACCAGCTACCTCCCCTCATCCGCTGGACCTGTGTAATGAGGAGATGGGCTCCCGGTCCATCCCCTCAGGTCCGGCTACGATCAAAACCTCTACCTAGTCTTAGATTACAGTAAATATATCATTTTCTCAATCTCAGTTTATTCCCCATTCGATTTTAAATCCCCTGCAGTATTTTCAAAACCTAAAGTCCAATGCTGATGAAATGAAAATTAGGACCTTAATCTGATAAAAAAATAATTTTACATATTGGCTTATACATGACGAAATACTGGGACAACAAACATTTTAAAAAATATAGCCGAATTGAGAACATCTTCCTTTGTGAAATCAGTTAACAACGATAATGAAGTTGTCGGCCACTATTGAAAAATGTGAAAATCTGTCATAATTATTTAAAAGTTTAGTGTACGTTATATCCAGCTAGCTAAATGCTTCACCTGTGGTACCTACCGGTGGTACGTTCAACAAGACATAGGGGCGATAGTTGTCTACGGAAATTGCTTTCAGGGTGTCCTTGGAATGCAATGTATTTATCATAATCCCAAGATATAATGTAGTAATTATTTGAATTTTATATAAAAGAGCAAGTAAACTGAATAAACTTTATAATATGTACATGCCTGAAATGTTACGAATTCATGACTTTTAATAGAATAATTGGATATGTATCCAATTTAGAAATACTTTTAGATTTTATAAGCAAGTAACCGAAAATAATATTTTCGATACCTACATTTTTATGATACTGGTTGATTTTTTGTCTTGTTACAGATTTACTGCACAGAAGAAAATGATAATTGGAGTATCCACTGACGATTACAAATTAAAATCTCGTGATGGTGTTGCTATGGGGAACAAAGGAAGCACGGTTAATTTCCTCCAACCCTTCGGTACACATTGTACCGGTGTGATAACCGAATAATCAGTTCCGTACAAGTTGGAGTGAATTAATGGTAACACGTTTCAAGGCCGGCACGGGCGGGACGACACTTTACCGGGGGCCCGTTGCACCAAACACTAATATACTGCCTACAGACACGCAATGTTACCGCAGTAACGACACCACCGTATCAGATTTTACGCTCCACAATCACTTAGCTGGAAAGATAGTTTTATTGTGTAATAAAAAATACAAACAACTGTAGTATATATTTTTTTAGTTTTATCATTGGCAACCAATGTTCTAGTAAATTTTTACAGCCTTTGTCGAATAAGTAATTATATTACGTTTCTTAATGAGGTAACAAATTAGGAGCCGTCTTTTTAGAATTTTCAAGGGAGATTATGTGGCAATTTAGAATCTATGCTCCGTGATATAATTTTTATCCGCTTAGTTTGTGCACAATAACAAAACTATATTACGTAAAATGCCACCAGTATAATATGGAGTATGGTATATATGGAGTCAAATAACACAAGATTAAGAATAAAATATAAAAACAACTACATGACATTCCAAGATCCCGCCAAAAACTCGAAACTATTGTCTATTTAAATATAACAAAACACGATTGTCATATGTTTGTTCCACGGTATAGAATATTTTTTAAATATCTAAGATACTGATGGGAATCTTTAAAGAAAGAAAAGAAGAAAGAAAGAAAATATGTTTATTGCAGCAAACACATGGAACAATAGTAGAAAATTAGAGTTACAAAGATGTATATAATATAGAAAAGGAATAAATAATGTATGTTAAAACATTTTAAAATTATAACACGGTTTAACTGCAAAAGCGCACAATTCAATTTAGCATGTGCTGGCTGCCACCTTTACTAAACCGATATAAGAAAATCCTTGAAAAAAACGACCTGTAAACAATATTCTACTAGACTACTAGGGAATAAACTATAAAGCGAATCAACTGTATACTTATATAATAGCATAAAAGCTGTTAATGTAAAATTATTTATAGTAATTGCTCTTGTGACATCGTAATTATTAAGGTTTCCGCAAAAGCCTTATCTTTAGTGTCAGTTATTTTTGGTCACTAAACCTTACACAAACATTGCCTTAAACCGATCATAGGATAAGTCGAACAAATTGGCTTGAAGGTTTACGACTGCCTACTTCAGTTTCATGTTTTCAAAATTGGATTACCAATTTAGGTATTGCATATGTACTATATATACTATATTCTTACTAATATTATAAATACAAGTCTGAGTTTGTTCCGCTTTCACGGCTTCAGTACTTACTTAACCGAAATGAAATTTTGATATTTTCACTTCTAAAATGAAAGTACTGTTTCCGAGGGATAGTTCACATCCAGGTCAATCCAGGTTAACGTCTTACGTATTATCTATCACCGTATGTGTAAATCACTACATATTATAAAACAAAGTCCTCTGCCACGTCTCTCTGGCTGTCTGTCTGTCTGTTGGCGATAAACTCAAAAACTACTGAACGAATTTTGTTGCGTTTTTCTCCAGTAGATAAAGTGATCATATGTATATATCATACACGAGGAAGATTTAGGTATATAATTTGTCAAGATTTTTTTTATTATCGGAGCGGGACCACGTCCGCCTGGCCGGCTAGTTACAATATAAAACTTATTAACAATAAAATCTACAATCATTAGCCTAAGTGACTCTTTCTCCCAATAAAATAATTCTTAGAATCAGATTATTATTTTTAGTAATAATGTTTTCAAGGTGATAGGGCTTTTTGTAATGCACGTTTGGCTAGCTTAACCCTGAACTTGTAAATTTCGGTAAACATCTGTATACTGTATGCTTCTTTAAAGGTATATTAAGCTGAACAAACTCGTAAAACTTGAAATTACAATGTATTTTTTCTCTGTGTGGCGATTCTGACGAATGAAAAGCAATATACCCATCTATTTCCCCAATTTGTGCTCAAATCACTGGTGAAAAACCTATGGAAATTCTTTCAGTACTTTTAAAGGTTATCTTGTAAAAACGGACAGACACACAAACAGTCAGAATGATTAAAATCTACCTGATCCATGACTTCGTCTGCGTTGTTTATTACCTTAACAACATATTTCATCTAACAAATCGTGGTGCCTTAAATTTTTTATAACATTATCTATACATATAATAAAAATGAAGTGTCTGTATATAATATCAGAATAACATTTTTTTTAATGATTGTGTATTATACACGCTATTGATAAGAAAAATGCAATTTTTAAAATTTTTGTCGGTTTGTCCGTTGTCTGAATTTCACTGACAGATAGCTAAAATTACAGCGGGTAACTTAGGCTAGTCAAAATTGGACTAGCTGTTAACCGCGACTTCGTCTGCAATGCTATCTCCAAAACGGTTGAATTGATTTTCACAGGTCTTTCACCGGCAGATAGGAGACAGTATAAAAAAGGAATTTAGTTTATTTTAATTTAGACTAGCTGTTAACCGCAGCTTCGCCTGCAATGCTATTTCCAAAACGGTTGGACAGATTTTCACGGGACTTCCACAGGCAGATAACTGCCCTTATATGAAGTAATTTAGGTTATTCTATTTTAGACTGGCTGTTTCCCGGGACTTCGTCTGCATGATATTTAGCAAAAATATTTTGTTCACTGTAAACGTGTGCGTAAGACTTACGTTGTACTGGACTCCAACAATAAATATAATTGATATTCATATATCTGTATCTATGTATGTGAATTGAATTATATTGTCATTTTGACGGCTATTTTGTTTTATTTTCTGCGTTTGTGTCTACATAACTCGGTGGTTATAGCAACGTATAAGAATAAAATAATTATATCGACAATATGGGCATAATATATCTATATAACAAAAGATTTAACACATATTGTTCAATAATGTGTAGCTTAACATTTTCATTACTTTCTTATATAGTGTTAATGAGCACTGAGGGTGGTATATAGTAGGTTAAAGTTCCAGGTATGTTGCTGATGATAAATCCTATTCCATTCAATATACTATTAGTATTCACATATCTAATCTACGTGTTACATGTTACAGTAGAAGGCGTGCGTGTCATAGTTACAAAAAATTTTGAAAAAGTATTTCTGTAATGTACACATCTACTTACAATTTTACATTTCTTTAATACATTTAAAAAAAACGCGGGCGGAGCTGCGGCCAAGAGCTAGTAATTTTATATTTCTTTAATACAATTTTAAAAAAGCGTGCAGTGCTGCGGGTATTACTAGTCTATACTATAATAAATCTGTAACAAGGCCAAATCTTTACATTAAATATTTTTTGAAGATTATAATGGGGGTAGACTTTGTTATCGATATTATAGCCAAAAATAGACCTTTTCAAATATTTGTCTGTCTTTCTGTCTGTCTGTCTGTCCCTTTGAACACGTATCACTCTGAAAGTAATGAACTAATTTTGATACTTTTTGTCTCATAAAACGCAAGGGATTCTCCAGGATAATGGACTAAAGTCAAAAATCTGTAGTTAATGAAATTCTTGAGGTTGGATTCCGAACCATCGACTCCTTCGGACTATATACTGTCGAGTATTTTATAACTGAGCTACGGCTACACTACATTTCTATGGGTAATTATCAATCACATATGAAAAATATGTGTAAACGAAACTGTCACTTATATGTTGTTACATTTATTTTATTGTATAAAAGATGTTTGCTAAACAAAGGTGACAATTTTTTCTCCTAAAACATAAACCTAAATAATAGTTACATTGCATTGTAGAAGATGAATATCAATTAGGGTTCTATCAGTAGGTGTATTGTTTTGATATTTGATAAAATTAGTTTTCTAAATATTGTTGAGTCTTGAAATAGTTGGGTTCCGGTTTGTGAATCTACGATTAAAATAATCAGTTGAAGCTTGCAGTTACCGTACTATGTTGTATTTATACTAATATTATAAAGAGAGGTAAAATTTTCTTTTCGAGGAATCATTGGTACTATGATCCGATTTCACTGATAGAAAGGTATATTATCCCAAGTTCAGTATATCAGGGAAAAAGGAGTTTTATATGTCAAAACTAAAATAAATTTGACAAAATTAAGAAAGATGTGCAGATTTCACGTATACTTTACAAATTCTTATAAAACAAACAACTAAAACAAAATGGAAATTTAATGTAGATAAAGTTTAATTTTTACAGTATGTTAAGTGATGAAGTTACAAGGGGTACTGGGAAGATATTTATTGGCAATATATGTAAGTTAGTTTTGTTAGTTAACAAAATAATCCCAAGGAGGGTTGATGTCAGGCAGGCGGCCGATCGTAAAAATTAAGCCAAATCATATACCACAATATGACGAACATGTTGTACCGACCTTACTTAGGTGGGATAAGGGTAAGAAGAAGAAGAAGATATGTAAGTTAGTTTTGATCTTCATTGGACACTTTAGGTAATGCTGCGAACAGGTTCTAGGCTCATTTTAAAAGATTTATCACATACCAACTGGGTATATGTTTGAGTGAGTCCCTGGATAGTTTGGATTCACAATTGGAAGTGCTAGACGTCGCTGCAATCGGGTTTTAGGTTTTTTAAGATTATTTGCGTTTAAAAATACAATTGAAATCTATAATAACCGATTTGGTGCAGATGTAGTTGCACGGGTCAGCTAATTTTAAATAAAGTTATCGTGATATATGATTTTAGTTCAGGGCAAACTGTTTAAGAATTAAAACAAAGAAATATATCTAGTAATATTTGAGTGATGCGCGCAAAACCGCAGGCTTCTATCAGTTTATTAATATAGATAGACTTGACACGATAAGACGGCTATAAAGTTTTAATATATTTAAATAAATAAATGTTATTTCAAAGTAAGCTTTGATGATCGCTGTCTTGTTAAAATTGTGTTATCGTATTTTATGTTATAGAATTTTTATTAAAGTTTGTAATCCCGTCTTAAATAAAACTCGTGGACATAAAATCTAATTTATAGCGTGGACGACATTTTTAATGTAATTTGTGGAGACATTTCACGTCAGAAAATATTTAATTAGATCATACTTACAGCAGAGGAAACGTGAAAACTGAGGAAATGTTCGCGGTTTATTTATATTATGGGAAACCGTAGGAAGTCGGACTAGGAAGTTTATTGTTTTATATGTTTAGTAGAAAACTGTTTAATTATTCCATATAGCAATAATGTGTAAAATTCTCATATGTAACAAATGAACAATAACAAATAAACAAATTTAAAGCGTGTAATCTAAATAGTTAAATGGGAATGTAAATCATGTGTCTGTATTAGATTTTTGTGAAAAAAGTTGTTGAGTGTCTTGGAATAAATAATAAAATACATTTCAATAATTTTTAGAAATGTCTGTTTTTATATTTGTTTCAATACGCATCACTGCTAAAGAACTGCGTTCACGATAACACCTCATAAACAAATGAAAATCATAAAACATGTCCTCGAGTAACATTTAGTCTTGGTTTCATTAAAATCAGTTTATTGTATTAAAAGTTATTGTAATTTAATGACGATGCGACTTAGACAGAGAGAGAAGTAGATAAGTAAATGCACTTATTTTTTTTTTTCTCGAACTGACTACGCTATTGACCCGGCAGGGTCTTCACAGCTTCACCGGACTACGACTTATAATATATTCAAATGATTTTATTTGTCACTGTTTTTTTTATATTACGGAGTCGCGGGCACAGCCAGTCGATTATAGAATCGTTGTCACTTCAAAGTTTTTAATTACTATGGATTGCTTTAAAACGATTAGTTTGAAGTTACTGATATTTATTTTCGGCAGCTGCTCAAGCCTAGGTCCGTTTCCTCGGCGTGGAGCCTTTGAGTACGTTGCTCGCGCGATACAGTGACACAAAATCTTACATCACTGCGACAACATTACACATATCACCTCCACACACGTGCAAGCATACACGCTTACACATGCAAGTGGAAGGGTTTTATTTTTTCCCTTATCAAACTGAAATAGTTTAGAATATTATCCGATACGAAATATATATAAGAATTGTTGAGTTATGTATGCTTGGTACGCATATATGTTTCAACAACTCATATATGTATGAATAGTTAGATTAGCTTAGCTCAGATAGATCGCGAATTGCATGTATCAGGCAACAGCCAAAGCCGAGGTGTGCCGCGCACCATTGAGCTAGTTGTCAAAATGAAATCGGCTGAGTGCCTTAAGCGCTCACCTTAGTAGTCCGGTGAA
>MU161430.1:0-27708 GCA_015888305.1 Antheraea pernyi | reverse complement strand
ACAAGACATAACTTTTCAGGACTGATCATTAAACTTGGCGCCCATTTAGATTTCACTTCTTTTGTCGTTGAAGTCAACAACCAAGGCACATATCACAATATTGAACATTTCTCTCATTTCATATTTATGTTTTAATGGGATATCATTTTTTTTGTACAGAGATTATTAGTAGTTACTTAAATTAATACCAAATGGTTTTTGTTATTATCCAATACCAAATCCCAGTTAATAACGAGATAAAGACGAAAGTCGACCTATAATAATATTCATATAAGCTTGATCCATACTCTTACCTTGAACTATACTCTTAGTTATAAGTACTAAAACTGATATCTTTAGATTAAAAAAAATAGTTAAGAGTGGTATTCCACTTGTTGTATAGTCGCGAGAAGACTTTAAAATCCACATAAAGACCAACTGTCATCAAATTTTTTGTTATTTTTACAGTACAGGCGCTATAAGTAAGTGTTCTTAATAGAATCAATTAATTGAAAAATTATAATATAAAGATAAAAAGTTACTAGTTTTTCCTTTATATTCACCCAACTACCTATTTGGATGCCAAATTTGAACTTTCTAGGTCATCTGCAACTATGTTAGAATTTTGGTCAATAGGTCATTCAGTGATAAAAAAGACGATTTTTGGACGTTGTTTAAATAACTGTTTGATGTGTGTTTATAAAATTATGTATATATCTAGTAAGTCTCAATACATTTTGACATGTTTATGTGAAATAGTTTTAGAGATATGAGGGGGTGAAAAGTATGTCCAAATGGTTCGTGTAATATTTCACATGGAAGCGCGCGCTCGCCATTCTGTTAGCTTGAACTTGACTTGAGACGCTACCGCGTGGCTAGATAATCGAAATTACTTCTTATAAGATCAGCTATTTGCAAGTGAAAGTCCCGTGAAAATCATGCCCGCGGTTTTGGAGATAGCAATGTGCACAAAGCAACAGGCAATAGCTAGTATAAAATAAAGTAGCCTATATCACCCTCTGTAATTTTAGTTGTCTGCCAGTGAAATTCCCGTCAAAATCGGTTCAGCCGTTTCGGAAATTACCCAGAATAAACTGACAAAAAGACCGACAAAAAATAAATAAATTACATTTTTGTTATCAGTAGCGAGTATTATTTCATATCCAAACATTAAAAATGTGTTATTTTGATATTCCATACAGACATTTCATATTTATTATATGTATAGATAAGTAACTGTTAATATCAATGTCAATTAAATGGTTATCTTTTTGTGTGAAAAGCTTGTTGTATAATTTTCGTTTCAGATTCCTGTGAAAAAAGATTCTTTTTTTTTGGTGAATAACCAGGACAAACAAACACACTGACAACATGTCCACGTGCAAATAACCATATCACCTTAATACAATAAACTCTTATTTCGCAATTAGTGAAAAACACTTCTAAATTCATTTTATGAAATCAGTATATTTCAGTCATTTCTATGACTAATATGTCAGTTCATTTCTGTTATATTTATCGTATATACTTCAATTTAATTTAGTTGTAAGCTCTTATTTTGAAATTACAAACAAGTATTTTTTACAATGGATTTCTTGTTTAATTTTTTAATCAATTAACACTTCGAAATGCTATAAATTCATATCTTTTAAAAGTATCAACGTTATTAAAATCATTATTTATGTATATAATTACTAGCTGACGGGAACACACGTTTCTGCGGCACACTTATTACATGTTCAATTAAAATTACGATAAAGTATTTTGAAAATTAAAATGTGGCGCCATCTATGAGCTATCTATAACACTCGGTCCTACAGTTTTCTGTCAACAAACTAATTTAAAGCGCCATCTGTTCAACACTGATGGAACTTACAATTAAGGACAATAATCAACACTGACAATCATTTAATTTGTAATAAAAAATATTGCAACTATTAATTCAAATTATCCTATCTCTCAAAGTTGGACGACATTATACATAAATGACAATGTTTCATGTAGATCGGTTGAATACTTTCGGAGTTCAAAGTGGACGAACATCATGACACTGGAATGAAACTAAGACTAAATGTTACTCGAGGAGCTTCATAGATTATGTGAACCCAGTATTTTAGCAGCGATTCGTGTTAAAACAAAGAGACAGATAGACGGGCAGACATTTCTAAAAATGATTGAAATGTATTTTATTACAAGTTATTCCAAGACACCTTTCTTTTTTTTGTTTTTACGTGGGGAAATCCCTTATGGATACATCACCCTCTCGAGGGAGATAGTGGGTTATGTTCGACTCGCACGGATTAAAACCCCACGGTGTACGTCTGCCGCTATAGTTGGGGCGACACGAGATCTCTATAGATTTCATCGTGCCGCCCCAGCGGTTGGCCCAGCAGCGGGAGCGCCGCCGCCGGGCCCCGTTTTGTTAGGAGTCAGCCGGGTACACACCGGCCGTCTCCTCCGTCCGCCGGACCTGTGCAATGGGAAGATCGGCCCTCCGACCCATCCTCCCTAGGTCCGGTTAGATTATTTCAATACACCTGCAACATTTTTTTTAAAATAATAGTAAATGGGCTGAATACATTCAGAAGATTGTATTAGTCACTGGTTTTTTACATTAGGTTTCATGCGGTCGGAATAGAGGGCACTGCCAGCACTACCAACTAATATTATAAATGCGAATGAGAGTTTCTTTGTTACATTTTCATGCCTTAACTACTTATGGTCAAGGAATACAGGAAAATGCCTAGGATACCTTTCATCCAGGAAATGTACTGCTCTCGATGGATAGTTCAAATCTAAATTATTGCAATCGAAGACACGGGTAAAAGCTGTATAGTTGTAAGATGTTATAAGCTCTAAGATCGCTATTATATGATAATAAATGATATTAAACAGTGATTCGTGTAATTGTAATCAATGCGAAGTGAATTTCAGTACAGATTTTCAGGTAAACAGTAATTTACTTGGAATTTTATAATAGTAACTAATGAAGATAATTCCTGATAGTGTGTACATGCATGTATAATCTAAAAAACATTTACGGTGTTATTACCAAAAAGTTAAATACTTGCTTTAAAAAGGTTTCGATGTTATCAGTTTAGTGACGAACACGGAAGGGAACCGATCATAATTGTTATAGCTATCATTTTAGTGTCAAAATTGTTTTTTTTTTTATGTCATAAGTGGCAAACGAACTGGTGGGTCACCTGATGTTAAGTGATCACCACCGTCCATGGACACTAACAACACCAGAGGAGTCGCAAGTGCGTTGCCACCCTTTGGAGGGAAGGGATTAGGGGAAGCAGAGGGAGGGGAGGTGGGCCTCCGGCGCTCTCACAGACCTAACGAAACGCAACAATGCGAGCACTGCTGCTACTTCACGTCGGTTTTTGATCAAGTACTACTTATGCATGATATTTCATGCATTTATATAATCGTATCGCACATTTCAGAGCCTCAAAAAAGTGATTCATTATTGAAATGTCGAATACTGTCCCAGTTTTTCGTCTCTTGCGTTCACGTGTTACTTAACAAGTGTAAACCATATGTCTTAGTACTTATAAGCTATCGAAACAAACTAATTAATTCTCCTTGGTATATATACTGTCTGTATAATATATGCACAGTATTGTTTAATTAGTGTCAAGGTTGGAAAGATAATAATTTACATCGATATTATCAATATAAATGAGCGTCACATCCATTGATGCCGTATAAGAATAGATGGATACATCAGGTTTGCGATTACTTCTGTCTTGTGTCCGTTATATGATCCGATAATTCGTATTCTTTTGTTTTCAATGTCAAGAAAGAGTTTACATTTGTGTATACTCAACAACATGCGCCGACATGAGTGTCCACGTGATTTAGACACGTGTATTTAAATTTAGACCGATCTATTCTTACGCATTTCGTAATTTATAGCCATAAAATCAATAAAACTTATTAAATCTTAACTCACAAAAAATATTTACTGTTTCGCGTAACTTGGAAACTGTTTTTACCTTCTAGAACATTCGTTGAAATGATACAGGGCGATTTTGATCTACTTTACATGCCAAGTTAACATATCCTATTGGATATGAATTAGTATTATATTGGTTAAAATAGTTTTGCAAATAACCGACATTTTTTTAAATTGTTTGTAAAAATATAAATTGTTACAGTTACTCCTTGGATTAGACATACAATATTTTAAGTCGGCCTTTTTAAGGAATCTAATTCCGTTGTATATTCATTATTTATATACCTTATAAATTTTGTCAGCTTCAGCGATGTAAGCGCCCACAGAATATTTTTAAGATTCGATAGATTCTTCGCTACTTTCTGTGAATAAAATAAGCATGAGTGCATAAACCTATCGGAAGAAATTCTCTAAATACCAATAGAAATATATTAAAACCCGACACGTAGCTTACACAAAAAATCAGGAAACATAGACAGGTGTTATTAGCAACGTTATTTTTTGCATTTTACCGAATACATTAATTCATGTAATTTAGCGAAATCATCTGCATTAAATTCCGAAAACATTTCATTGATTTGATATGTTTCATATTCTTCATAAGTTAACACAGGCTTTTAAGGAAGTATGTTGAAACTTGTTTAAATTATGAAACTAATAAATGATGCGTAAAGAATACTTACCTCTGTATAATGGAACCATACGAATAACCATGTTATTGCAATAGGGCATAATGTTACATAGATAACTCGAGACTCAAGTGAGCGTGACATAGCATGTATTATGGAATTATCAACACCATCTTATAATAGAAGTGTACGTTGTCTGTTATTACTTATTCAGTAAACCGATCATTAATTACTTTGTGTCGTAAACGTATCTTCTATATAAATGAAAATGATTTGCGGAATGTATGTTGTTAGCCCATCATTTTAGAGCGACTACATTCTATTTGACTATTTTTGTTTTGTAATTGTCAGGACGATTTTTGTAAGAAAGTGTTTTAGTGTCTGATTGTAGATAGCCCAGTCGGGATATATAGAAATTGATTTAATTGTCTTGAGCGATCTCCATTGTTTTTGGCTCTTGATCACACGGGTTGTCATTTTAAAAAGAAGTCTTTTTCCCTGTTGAATAACGAACGAGGCAATGGCGAAAGCGGGAGTGGTAGGGTTTTACAGCCTGACTGGGTCGCAACCACTATGTATATGGCGAAAAAGCCCATCGTAGTGACTCGCTTCTGCGGGTCCCGTTTCGGGATCAGCCTGTGTGTGCGAACGGCGATGGATAGTGTGTCACTCGGTGGTCGCCTTTGTTTTTGGACTGTACTGTGCTTACCATCAGGCAAAGTTCAGTCACTTTGCCGTGCTACAATAAAAAAAAAGAAATGTTTGAAATATGATACTAAAAATGAAAATTTCGGGTTTAAAAACTCTTCATATAGAAAAGTGAGTGAAACAGAAGACAGTAGGGTGATCTTCAAAAATTATTGACAGATTGATGTTCAGTCGCCATTCTATGTCATTTCCATGATCGTACTGTGAAGGGAACCATTCGGTTTCATTCATTTCGTTAATACACCCGTCCAAAGCCGGGTTTGCCAGTGTCATTACATAGTATAAAACAAAGTCCCCTACCGTGTCTGTCTGTCTGTCTGTTCGCGATAAACTCAAAAACGGATCTTCATGCGATTTTCACCAGTGGATAAAGTAATTCATGAGGAACGGTTTGGTATATAATTTATCAAAGATTTTTTTATTATCAGGGCGGGACATCGTCCGCCGGGCCCGCTAGTAATATAATAAATGTTACGATACGCTTCATTAGAAATAATTAGGTATGTTCACAAACTTTTCTATAAATTGTAAATATTAACCTGCCATACAATTTAATTACTTTACGACTCGGCTTTAAAACTGAAGGTTTATCCCGTCTATATATATTGGATTTCAATTTCGTCGTATGTCTCGAACGTCGTTTAAACTTTATGAAACAACGAACGAGATAAAACAACTTATTTTCATGGATATACCTTGTAAACTCATAACGTTGATGTTATTGCGCTACGTGACACAGGCAAGACGTGTTCCTGCATTTTATAGTTTGTTTGCATGTTCTGTCGACACGCCAGATTAGGATCCTCCTGTATTGCGTGTTGTCAAAAGGTTTCATTAGAGATTAACCGGATACGATGTGTGAGTAGGATTATTAATATTGGGAAATCAGATCAGATAAGTTTATGATTGACTAGATTTTGCTCGCAGCTTCGCTTGCGTTAGTACTGATTCAACCTATACTTCAGTTACAGTATATTATTTGTGCCTATATATATAACTAGCCGACCCGTGCCCACTTCGTTGGGCGGTAATAGGCATTATCAAACTACAACTTTATTCTAGAACTCAATCATATATCTCTCATCGTTCGTAAGAAACGTTTTCGTTCGACCATTTATTCTCTGACTCCCCAGATATTACCCCTTACAACCTCACAAACTGTACCTCTTTATAATATTAGTATAGATAATATAATTAGTTAATAACTTCTGCCCGCGATTTTGTACGCGTGGAATAGTTATTTTGGGCTAAGACGCAGCGGAAGCTCTCAAAAGGAAAAAATACCCCGATTTTAAAACATTTTTCATTATTGCTCCGATCCTATTGGTCTTAGCGTGATGATATGTAGCGTATGACAATCACAGATACCGTGGCTTTATATTGGTAAGAAGAGTTTTCAAAATCGGTTCAGTAGTTCCTGAGATTACCCTTTACAACGTCACAAACTCACAAACTTTACCTCTTAATGATATTAAGTCTAGATTTACTAGCGGGCCCGGCAGACGTAATCCCGCCCTAACTATAAGAAAATCCTTGACAGATTATATACTAAAACCTTCCTCACGAATTACTTTATCCACTGGTGAAAACCGCAAGAAAATCTGTTCAGTAGTTTTTGAGTTTATCGCGAACAGACAGACAGACAGACGCGGTAGGGGACTTTGTTTTATACTATGTAATAATAATAAAGAATGATATAGCTCTATATAAAGTGATCTATGTTCTTTTTTGTACCATTTCACTCTGTACCTTGAGTTATTTACTTACCCTTACTTTTCTGTGATCGTCCATGCAAAATTTGATTGTAGTCGGGTAAGTAGTTAAGACGTAACGTGACAAACGAACTCATCTTCGCATTTGTAATATTGATTTGGATTACGATGTGTAAAGAGGATGAAATAGTAAGAGGTCAGCTCGACTAAGTTTT
The DNA here is from genome assembly GCA_015888305.1 of Antheraea pernyi. Lineage (NCBI taxonomy): Eukaryota > Metazoa > Arthropoda > Insecta > Lepidoptera > Saturniidae > Antheraea > Antheraea pernyi. The sequence goes on along the minus strand of MU161430.1, from coordinate 20,501 downwards.
ATGATTAATTGAGTTCAATTGAAAGTCCGTAAATGTGCTTTACCGAATTTTATACCTATAAAAACGAATAGGTCTTTACTATTTCAATTCAACGGCTATGAACAAGATCATATGTAATGTACATATAATGTACATAATCATTAACCATTCGGTGATAGAATTATGATATATTTAGTTTTCTAATTCTTTTCACTGGAGACCTCAAGTCCATGGTACATACTTATCTTATATCTATATATCTAATGAAAATATAGTTCCTTTGTTAGTTAGTTGCTCCTGCGTTAAAGTAAAAATACTGAACGAATCGGCATAGGTCTGTGACCATTCGATGCGGAACTTTTCGTAGATGGTTCTAGACTACTAATTTTTTTGGATTCGATTGACCTTTCGCCATTTTTAATGACCAACGACGCAAACGGGTACAAGCTATTACGAATACAAAAGTTAAAGAGTTATTAGATAACTCGTTTATTAAAACTTTGGCCTGTTTTTACAGTAAACATGCCGTTATATTTACATAATATTTCTTCATAGAACTGTACCCGCATTATTTATTAATGTTATTATACATTTGTCCACAGTCAATGATTCAACTAAAAGAACGTAAAGAGATGGACGAGGCGTTCAAAAAGGCCCAAAAACCGTGGGCGAAACTACTGCAGAAGGTCGAACGTACCAGACTCGAGTACCACACGGCTTGCAAACAGGAAAGGACTGCCCAGAACCAAGAGAGGAACGCCAGCGGTGACAGCTCCTTGAGTCCAGACCAGGTTAGTGTAAGTCTAAAACCATTCTTTATTATTATCCTAAGGTACATTAACATGAATTAATATATTAAACCATCAGTATAAGCAGTTTTGGTCTATATTTAACTATTGGCATTTACAATACTAATTTGAGCATGTAATTCATGGACATATAAAAACCCAAGACACGCAGTCTCGAATAAAAGTAGCGCTCAAAACCGTCCCGCAAAAACTCCCCAAATGGCTATAGTTATGCGATAAACTTATGATTTTGCAAATTCTACCTAATACCTGAATGATTTAAAGTTGTTTTTACAAGGACGCAAGCGACGGCAGACTATCTGAAATGAGTGCATAATCCAAAATTATGCACTCATTTTTGTGTGCCGGCTGTGATACGTTATATGTGCATCTTGGGTTTTTGTATATCAATGATGTTATTGCTTTTTTTCTTATCGAAGTATCTATTGAAAGTGAAACGGAAGTTGTGAAGTGTTATTTCTGCAAACGAAACAACCGATGTTGTTGAAGTCATCCAGATAACAATAATATTTTCAAATATACCGGCTACGGATATTTGAACTAGATAGTAAGGAGACTTGTATTTACAGTAGCTATATAAAACTATTTCGTAAATGAGTGTTGTAATGATGAAGCGTAAGATAATAATCAATTTATGGAAAATAAAGAAACAAAAATATATTCGGTAAACGAAATAGAGACGTTAATATACAAGTTTCTAGTTTTGTCTTCTGTTTATTTAATATTTCCCTTATCAAATGACATATCTACCGATTGAATTATCAAAACATTCGTGTCAAATGATAAAGATCGAATGACTCTCTTGTAATGTTACTTATAAATGAGGCGTGGCAGAGTGTGTACAATTTTTACATTGTTGTTAGGGACGATTTTCTTTTTAATACCTATTTAAAAACAACTACATAGATTAATCTTTGAATGTGTTTATGCGGGATTTTTATGTACGTCATTAAAGACGTAGTTTAAAGTATCTTCAACACCGAATAAGAGAAATGTGATCATCACCTTGGTCACAAAAACCGCAGTGAATCAATCAAGTGAATCACCTCCCTTATATGTTTCTAATGTTGATTATGACATGTCCGATTTTTTGTACTATGCAATATATATTTAGATCAATTGAAAATTTGGGTGTAGGAATTCTTGTATGATTATGGATATATAAATATATATTCGGAGGCCATTCGTAAATAATATGCGTTGATAATAAAAAAAAATCCTTAAAGTCAACCGCAGCGCCACCTACCTGGTCCGGAATTTAAACCGTTTTCGGATCCACTGGAACACGCACACAAAATTTCATCAAAATCGGTCCAGCCGTTTAGGAGGAGTTCAGTGACATACACACGTACAGAAGAAATTTATATATAAAGACATATATATTTATATGTGTATATAATACTATAGATAAGTATCAAAACAGTACAGACATAATTAGGCCCATGAGTGAAGTTAAATTTTATGTTATCTCAGGAAGAGAATACTTTTATGAACATCTATCTACATTCATTCACCTTGTATTATGATTTGATATCGATATGGAAATCGAATTTTATGGATCAAGTTTATTGATATGCTTAAACATAATACATATAGTATACATATTATATATCGGAACCAAATTTCTTACTCTTAAATTTCTTAAAGATATATGGCCGTATTGTAAGATCAAACGTTTCAGATGAAAGGGCGCCTCCTCGCGATTTCACTTTAATTTCATATGTAAATGAATTGTTCTCAGAAACATAAACAAATACGTTTTAGATCATTCACTGCGAAAGTGTGTATGACGTCTATCATCAGTTATCTAGGTCGGTTCCGAGTATTGCTTCCAAATAGGTGGTGATTCATTGATTATTTTGGTGTATAATTTTGTCGATTTTTGTAAATTAGTTTTGCGAGAATTAACATTTTAAAGAATCGTTTTGTTAAAGTTTTGACTGCAATGACATTTCCACGACAGCTATATGTATCATAATAGTACTTGTCGTGCTGCTTTGTTATCGAAATATATGCTTTATAATAGGCATTGGTACAAGTAGCGTTCCCTTTGAATTCAGAAATAGGTATCTATAATACGTCTATAACATCATTATTATATCAACCTGTAAGTGACCCACTTGCATATAGGCTTCTTCCCGAAAGAAGATATGGGCTTATTATATCACCGCGCCAGATCACGAGGTATCGATGATTTCAAATTCCGACAAATCCACACGTAAATTTTTCCACATACACAAGAACATTTCTCAGGTTCAGGTTTCCTACACCGCCTGCCGGTAGTGTTACCAATTAAACCAATTAACGAATGTATATGAATTTGGAAAAAATCGCTGGCATATGCCGGGGATTGAACCCGCGGATATCAAATTGACATTTCACCGGTCAAACCACTCGACTATCAGGACTTACAATAAATCTATATGCCAGCTTAATTAATGTGTGAACATTTTTTTTTTTCGAACCTATGATATAGCCTAATAATATTCTGATCTAATTAATACAGGCTAATTTGATGAATGTTTAATTCTTTTCAAGGCAAAAGAACCACTATAAAAAGGACCCTAGAGATTATTTTATTGTATGTCACGTAAGTCCTACTGGTTTATTGTTACTAGTGTTCTATGAATATACCAAAGTGAGAAGGTAACTAAAATATATAAGTCACATAATTGTGGCGGCCCATTTGTGCAGAGATTGTATACGCTCAGCGCATTGTCTTGTACCTTATCGATCCGCTGACCCTTCGAGGTTCTTTGACCACTATCTAACCTCAATACTAATATCGACCGTATACAATTATTAGCTTGAACTGCCGTCTTTTCGTTTACATATTTACAGTATGTATTGATTCGTTTGTTTTATTAATATTCTACCTGACCCGATAGACATTGTCCTGTCCGAAATTCAATAAATCTATTTATCAACGACCTGTGAACAGGTGAAAGGTTATTGGATATCTATCGCACGGGTCAGCTAGTTTGAAAATAAAGACATACCTTTTCATAACAGCGTTTCATTTTTATTTATATAGACAAAAACATTGAATTATGTCGGACAAAAGAGATTTGTCGTTAAGCTGATTGTGCATAAAAATTGTCAAGAAATTTTACATAATTGGTTCGCTTGTAAAATGTTTACTTTTAAAGTCTATGTAAAGTTAAAGTCTAATACACTATGGTAGTGGCCACACATATTCTAACCATTAAAATACTTACCGAATACCATTGGCATAAATTATTTATATGAAAATAAAAAATATAACTGGTATGGTTTTCCTTGACTATTGTCTTATAGATTTCATACATAGGAAAATGTAGATAGTACGTAAATCGCGTAAAATCTTGAAGTATATTTTTTACGTCTAGTAAAAACACATCTGTATAAGTAAAAATCAATTGCCGAATTATGTAATGGTCAAGATAAGGTTTATATGAGAAAAATCGTACAGAAAAGTAAAAAAATCGTGTCTAAACTCCTCAATATTAAAAAGAGAGTGAGATAGACAGATAACAGAATTGACAGATGAAATTTGAGTTATTCAATTACCATTTTATTTAATTATTACAATTATCATAAGATTTGGTCTCTATGTCATTGTACACTCGTGTGAAACCGAGGCACGCAGCTAGTTAATAATATATATTATGGGAAACATTAATTAAGTCAGAGACAAGCATAGATCTTTTAAATAAATGCAATTTAAACATATTAAGCTATGATATTGTAACTATAAAGATACGTCGACAGCGCCTTGTTAAAACTTGGCTAGTTAGCTTATTTTTTACGGCTGCCCCGCCAATCCGCCCGTATCTATGCAACATATAACTTTTTCTTTTTCACCACCGATATTGAGAATATGTCATCTTACTTCCACATTTTATCTAAGTGTATTGTTACAATATTACTAATAATAAATACGTAAGTATCTATGTGTTATAGTGCCATTTATTTCGTCAAAATATCGTGTAGGTAACGTATCTTTAGTTATAATATCATTCATATTAGGACAATAGAAGGACGCCTTGCTACCGAGTTTTTTTTTTGTTCCAACGACGTGCAAGACAAACTATGTGGGTGTTTATTTATTCAATATTCGCGTTTGTGACTACTGCGTTTACGTCATGTTGCGATGCAATTTGCAAAAAAAAAAAATATAAATAGTTCGCGAATGATGTAATCATTCTCAAAACATTATCAATATTATCAGTGACTTAATGTGCTATTGTATGTTACACGCACGCGATAAAAATTGTGGACTTTAATCTTATATGAAATATGATGTACACTGTATCAGATTCAACAATAATCGATCTTATAGTTTGGGTTTGAATTTAGTCTGTACATTTTACGACGTTGTTATTTAATCTAATGATTTACATTTAATGATATTGAAGACAGGTTTATATAGCTGTATAATGTAAGGTTTTGCTTTAACATTATGAAGCAAAAGGTTCAGTGGTAGCGTGTCCGAACACCGCGTCGATGGATTTCAGTTGAAATCTTACAATGAACTTGTTATTTCGGTCGAAGAAGTCGATACGATACGATATGACTAGTCATAGATTCTCATCGGCACACTTTAAAACCTAATAAAACGGCAACAACCATATAACGTTCTCTGGTAGCGTCATTGTGCGTACGCTAGCGTTGTGGAATAGGTTATCCAGCACAATTTTCCCTCAAGGCTATGACATGAAACTGTTTAAAAAGAGACTGAATCTGAACCCGTCCATCTAGGTCGGCAACATAACTATTAACTAACCTAATGATGCAGTTGTCCATAGGAGATAAGAATCATTTATCATCAGATGAGTCGTCTGCCTTTTTACGGCCCTATGATATAAACAAGGGTTTTTAAATAACCACCTAGTTGGTCGTCAACCTCATGGTGAAAATCTTTCGCCAAGAAGGTATGTGGTAGAGCCAAGCCGAAGCTATTACTGGTTTCAGCATGAATGGGTCGGCTCGCCCGGGGTACTACCACCCGACCCACAGAAAACCGACGTGAAGTTATATAGTGCGTACATTGTTGCGTTTCGTTCGGTCAGTGAGAGCGCTGGAGGCACCCCTCCCATTTCCTACCCCCTGCTCTCCTCCAAACACGGACTGGCAACGCACTTGTGACTCCCCTGGTGTTGCTCGTGTCTATGGACGGTGGTGATCACTTAACACCGAGTGACACGCCTGTTCGTTTGCCTCCTATGATATAAAAAAATATGTTCTAGCCGCTGCATTTGAGAGACAGTTCGCTATAGGTTTAGCATTCCACCAACTCAGGTCACATCATTTTAGAAATCAGTTGAGCTTGTGGTCAAAGGCTAAATAAAAATATACATTATTATAATAAAAACTTTCTTTTTGGCAACGTTGTATGGTGTTCAGGCTTTCTTTGGCTGGTTAACATTTTAAATTCAAGTTGTCAATACCTCTGAATTCATTTATGCTAATAAATAACGTCCATTTATTCTAATTTTACGAGAAATTGATAACCGGTTTTATTCTAATATTGCATTTTGATAACTAGTATTAGTATTTGTTATCAACGTACAGTACATCCGCTTCATTGATTAGAGTAAGACTTGTTGTATATCTGTGACATTGGAAACTTGAGTCCTAAAACGATTGCTAAACATCATATATTTGAAATGATGTAATAACTAGCGAGCCCAGCGGATTTTGTCCCGCTCTAATGATAAAAAAACTTAGTCTAATTATATACCTAATAAACCTTCCTCGTGACTCACTTCTATCTACTGGTGAAAACAGCATGAAAATCCGTTCACTAGTTTTTGAGTTTATCGCGAACAGACAAACGTAGCAGAGGACTTTATTTTATATAATAAATACTAGCGGGCCCGTCGGACGTTGTGCCGCTCTGATTATAAAAAAATCCTTGACAAATTATATACCAAAACCTTCCCCATGAATCACTTTATCTACTGGTGAAAACCGCAAGAAAATCCGTTCAGTAGTTTTCGAGTTTATCGCGAACAGACATGACAGACAGACGGTAGTGGACTTTGTTTTATACTATGTACTGATAATGATGTAGTGATTTCTTTGTTATAGTTGAAGTATGAAAGTGCCACCTCATGCTATAAATAAATCTTATAATTTTAAATACCATTAAAAATCCTTAAATTATAACTTTTGGTTGAAAAATATGGTATACAAATATCTGTAACACCAAAAAAATCAACCGTTTATTTTTTAATTTAAATCTTGTTCATGGTTCCAAAAAAATTACCCATGCTAAAACAGCAGCTCTGGTTGTGATACTAAAAGGTGCGGTCATTTTATTAATATGGGAACTTTCTATTTAGGCCCTCGGAATTTGGTAACTTTTAAACGGCTTATTACCCGTAAGGCCAGAGCATATTTTGGTACGAAAATAAAATGTTCTAACAAAAAAGGTCTGCTGTAACATTTCCATACATCTATTTCATCACAAGACATTCAAGGTTAAATTTGAACTTTACAGGAATTTTGAGTTTTTTTTTACCGAATTTATCAGAGTCATTGTAAAACTTTGTTGTACGAAAAGTATCGTAAGCTCATTATAACGGTATTTTTTTTAATAAGTTCATTTTAGATGCTTTAGTCGTTTAGATGTCCCAAAATGAAAAAGGTTGTTTTTTAGCAATTTTCCAAAAAAATGCCATAAAATGATCTTTAATGTTAAAATTAAGAACTGCCGTTTTATAAGGTTTATTTTTTCGCTATCGTGAACAATAATATCAGGACACTTAAAAATAATGACGGTGTTTTTGATACAATTATTGTTTTAAAGCGTGTGAGACATAGGAAAGGATAACGGTATTTTCTGAGGACATTAACAATGTTTCACAAAATGATTGTAGACAATCTCAACAAAATACTTATTAGTCTAGACATAAAACGAAAGTAATCTTAGATAGATTACGTTGTACATTATATAATTCACTTTCATCTTCGTTTATGTCCTAATTCTTATCCTAATTTGTTGTAAAATATAGTCAATCTTTATATTTTTAAGATATATATTTATAATTTTATATATGTCGATATATGAGATAATTAATTAATTATCTTGAAAAATTTACGAGATAGAATGACTAAAATATAATGAATATAAATTACCGAATGCAGGTATTTGGCTTTTTTGTGTTTGTAATTGTCAGGACAAGTTTTGTAAGAATGGAAATGTTTTAAAAATTCTACGGAGAATGAGAAGAATGGGTTGAAAGTCTCCATATAAAAAAAGGTGAGGAAATATGACAGAAGATATTAAAGAGATCTCCAGTACAAGTACACAACGAGAACGAAGTCAAACTTTTGCCGTTCATGAGGTTTTTAGTTGGTCTTATGATCTTTATATTATACATGTACAAAATGGCTTTTTTTTTTAATGTAACGTAACGTAAATGTAGCCCATTTTATTTCATTCCATGGTCGTACTTTAAATTGGAAGATTCGGTCTCGTTCTTCGTTATGTTAAAGCTGAGAGGTAAGGCAGCTTGGTTTTTTTTTTCGAATTGACTACTCTTTTGACCAAGCAAGGTCTTAACAGCTTCACCGGACTACTAAGGCGAGCGCTTAAGGCACTCAGCCGATTTTATTTTGACAACTAGGTCAAGGGTGCGCGGCCACCTCGGCTTTGGAGACAGCTTGTTCCTTTTACAATTTCCTTACGTTACTTTAAAATAAACAAGTGAAACTGGCAATCACAGTATTACAAGACGCCTACGCCCTGCCCGTTACTCTCGTTACCCTATAGTGGTAGTTGAGAGAAGCGCGAAATTACTTTTACACCGTGTAAATAAAGTTTTCATCGGTACGCCTATGTAAATAAATAAATCACGGCATCTGGTTTATCTACAAATAGCAATACTTGAAGACTGGGATGTATCCAGTAACTTCTCCTTGGGGAATTAATAGTTACTGTTGTTTGTAATTATTTTTTAAGTTTTATATATTACTTAAATGACATTCGAAAAATAGAATGCTATTTTTCTCGTATTTTCTTTCCTTTCGTGTTATTTTTTTTTTTGCTAAGTAGATAGCAAATAATACTTTTTTTTGTATTCTCTATTGAGTATGGATCTATAAAGTAAATTAAATCTGAAAACAAATTATTGTATATTATTGTGCCAGTTATATAATCACAAAGTACATGTATAGCTATAAATAATATGATATAGGCCTGTACTTACATACACACATTACTTGTTAGATATTTGACCCTTATCTAAAAGGAGACTACCATTATAGCCTTATTTCACATAAAGTTATAAAGTTTCTAATAAACTCGGATTTTTATAAGTACCTACGGGTTCAGCAATGCGTGAAATGGGGCAAGCGGTGTGGTACGTGGAAGAAGTATAATAAATAATAGAAAGTGTTACAAAGACATTCTGTAAGCAATGGAGATTTTTACTTGCAATTTTTTAGATTTTTTTCTCAACATATAAAATATATGTTAAGATAATAAACATCGCAGACGAAGTCGCGGCTACCAGTAAGTTTAATAATAAACATTTAATAGCAAATACTTCCATTCTTGTCTCATAACGAAATACAATATCTGAATACGCACCTGTAGTACTAATTTCTGGAGAGCTTACGTCCCACATCCGTTGCTATTTTTAAAAGAACGCTTAACCTCTTTGTATTGTCTATTGTAGTAATACGTGAATTTGAAAACGTTACAACAAGATTTAATTAGTAAATGAATCAACTACGTACGTAGGTACATAATTAGGTCATCAGTATTATGATATCTTATTTCGTGAATCAACATCTATCAGAATATTTCGAGCGAATGATAAGAGAATTATTGTCAAACTGATATGAATATTAAAGTAATATCGTCGACTGTGTCTCTAAATTATAAGCTAATCTAATTTAAAACCGTTAAGAAGTATTCTTGAAAACTTACCATTCCATGGAATTCACCTTACGGGTGCTGGGTCCATCGTGATGCAAGCCGATGAACTTCTTGACGAAGATCGAAGATTCTTGACAATTTAATGTATGTCTGATCACTTAACAGCAGGTGAACCCACCTGTTCGTTTGCCACCTATGACATAAAAAAAAAAAAAAAATTAAAAGGATGGTTGAGCTAATGTATACGGATTTTTCTTCTGTGTGTATACCAGTCGTTACATTTCAAAATCAGCTACATCCTATTTTAGCCATTCCTAACGTTTTATGTCATTTAAAAAAATACCGAATAATATATTTGAAGTCGATGCCAACCTAAATTCATATCATCTACATACAAAGTTTTGGTCCACTCTCGTGGCCCATGATGTATATCTGTATAGTAAATATACATATTTTATTACCTGCAACAAATTTGAAATTTAGGTTGGCATCGACTTCAAATATATTATTCGGTAGCGCGAATATCAATATTTTTTATTTAATTTGGTTAATTTAATAATTCAGTTATTTTTCGCTTTTTAGTGCCTTATTTGTGTTTCACATCGAAGGCGGTTTATTTTTTTTTGGAAAAAAAATTTTTCTCCATTTTTAGTGTCCATAAATATATCTGGTTTAAAATGGGTATAATAAATCGGTTCCCATGTCACGAAAATACGTAAATATGAAGTGGATGAAAATCAAATAAACGATTTTTCACCTCCTTAGGGGTTGAATATTTTCTTCAAATTTATATGTGACCACCTCTGAATATAATCGATTCGATCGATAAAAAAATAATCATTAAAATCGGTTCATAATTGACGGAGACATCGATTAACATACATTAAAAAAAAATACACACACATCGTTCGCCTTTTAAGACATCAAGATACATAAACAGCCGAACAGCCGATACCTCCAACCAATCGTGTCTCACATCAGGGTAAATAATGAACAGCCGATAACTTCAACCAATAGCGTTCCAGGTCATTAGTAACATACTCGATATAGTCAATAGCGCGGTATCGCAGGTCAATAGTGGCACCCCGATATATATAATTTACAAATCAATGTGCTAAATTAATGTTGTGTCCTAAAATTCCATAAATTTAGCAATCAGCTCCTTCAAACGTGGTTACTGATTTATACGAGCCCTCATGAACGAACCGACGTTCGAAGGAGAAGATAGTTATCATAGCATGCCGTTATTATACACGTGATCTACAATATTTGAACACTCATTGGAAAAAAAAATCTCAATAATATTGTAATTTAAAAGCTTAAAACACAAACATAAATTATGGTCGAATTTTGACCATTACACAACAACTAGTTTTCATAACTTTTAAAAATAACTCCCAATTCTAGTTCCTCAGTGTCCGCCTAATGATGAGCAACGTTTGCGTTTCTAGGTCATCTTCAACCGTTTCAGGCACGAGCTTGTACTGACGATTCCATACTCGTTACATTAAAGTTTATGCTATTATTTATATATTTATCATATGAAGACCTTACAGATCAATTCTCACATCTCCAACTTCAAAATTGAATACAATACTTTGATGTGTTGTATATACTTCTTAAAAGTTCATTGTTTTTTTTTTATTTATAACTTTACCTTTAGGGTTATAGAAATCGTTCTTTCTAAATTTTGTATTAGACTGGTTGTTATTATTATTATTTTTTAATCTCGTAAGAGGCAAACGGATAGGTAGGTCACCTGATTTTAAATGATCACCACCGTCCATAGACACTTGCAACACCAGGGGAGTCGCAAGTGCGTTGTCCACCTGTCTTAGGGAAGAGGGGAAGTAAGGGAAGTGGGAAAAGGAGGGGACGTGGGCCTCCGGTGCTCTCACTGACCAATCGAAACGCAACAATGCAAGCACTGTTACTTCACGTTGGTTTTCTATGAGAGGGTGGTACTACCCCGAGCGAGCCGACCCATTCATGCTGAAACCGATAATAGCTTCGGCGTGGCTCTACCACCTACCAAAAGTATAGGCTGACTTCATTCGTATGGAATATCGGAAAAGAAAAATATTAGATGTATATATGTACATGAGATGCGCGCAGTGATGGACGCTGCTTCTCTAGTTTATTTTATTTGCACGAAACACTATTTTTTTTCTAAATTAAAGTACACTAAGTCACTCCTTATAACATTAGCTATCTGTTAATGAAAGTCGTGTCCAAATCGGTGTAAGCGTTTCGGAGATTAGTAGGAACAAATAGACAGATAGGTAAGAAATTGAAAAATTTGTTTTTTTTTTGGTATAATTATCGTATACTAGTGGTCGCAATTCAACCTTATTTCTTTTTTACATTCAATATGACCAAAGAAAATAATAAGTATTTCAGTGGTATCATAAATTTACAATAGATAAATTATTTATCAATTAATTATGAATGTATATTGAATACGTAAATATTGAATGTACGTTGAAAAATGGTAATTGGAACGTAAGAGTAAAATGAAGAATGGCGAAACGTCTTTTTCATTTACATGTTTGTATATGTTGTGTGTCAGTCAAACAGTGGTGTGTGTAATGTACATTTTAATTAATTTAATGTGTTTTTAATATATTTTATATAAAAAAATACTTCTACTCCATATAAACTTTAACTATGCCAAATTTCACGTTTATCCGTTCGCGCAATTCGCTTAAAAAGGGGTACAAAGTTTTCGCTTCAAGTATTAATATAGAAGAAACTTTTTTACTAATTTATCGTCTTTCGAGAACTAAAATTATTTATTTTACCTTCAGTTATAAATATATTTTATCAAACCCTCACCGAATAATTGAAATTTTAGCAATGTAATAGAGATAATGATCGTTTTAACAATACGAGCATCAGCCGAGGGACCGTCTAATCGTCTATCCAAGATTACCATGAATTATTCGTCGTCTGTTTAATTACTCATGACCGGTCTAGACTTAGTTCTCATTAATAATGCTAAAACCCTTTGAAGTATCAAACTGGGCCCAAACCGAAAACTTCTCTCTTTAAAGTATTAGTTACTTCAATAATTAAAGGGTATTTAACGAGTCCTCAATTATTTGTATAGAGTATTTTCGGTGAATTAATCTATCCACTTGTCTTTACCTTGATGTATGGAAAGTGGGTAATCAATACTTCCCACATACTTAAAATTTTGATATTTCTTACTATGAAAAATGTTTTAGTGTACATTATGGAAGGAATAAATTTACAAATAATATACTTGGATTTCCGTGTGCAATTTATTTTATTTGCTGATAATATCATATTGTGTTTGTGTATTGTCATAAAAACCACAATATTGATCTACGTTCGTATTGACTAATTAATATCACCTTTTTTATGTCCTAGTTGGCAAACGAATACCTGATGATAAGTGACCACCATCGTCCATGGACACTAACAACACCAGAGGAGTCGCAAGTGCGTTGCCACCCTTTGAGGGAAGGGTTAGGGGAGGGAGTGGGAGAGGAGAGAGGAAAGGGGAGGGAAGACGGGCCTCCGGCGCTCTCACTGAACGAACGAAACGCAACAATGCAAGCACTGTTCACGTCGGTTTTCTATGAAAATGGTAGTACCCCGGACGAGCCGACCCCTTCATGCTGAAACCAGTAATAGTTTCAGCGTGGCTCTACCACCATTAATAACTTTTACTAATAACCTACTGATCTGTAGTTAATTACGTAGTTGTAGCAAGGCATAACAATAATTGATTACCATTGGTTATACTTTTGTAAATGCTCTATCGTTGATGTCGGCACGTACTAAGTACCTAGAAAGTAACGAAAGTTTGTCAGTTATACACGTATCGGCGTCCTTGGAGAAATCAATAATGTGTATAAACAATATCTTTGTAAAACACATAACAGTGTATAACTTCCAAAACGTAAGTTCGGACAAATGCTACTCTCAATACTTATCCCTTACTATCATACATTACTTTCTGAAGTAAAACTTCTTATGGGAGGGATTTAAAATTTTGATCTGCAAATTTTATGTGTGACAAAATGTAATGGGAGTAGACGCTGTGGCGGATAGAGTAGGAACAGTGTCTCGTTTGCCGTCGAATAGTCGAGAACAGTGAGACTGTCTCTTCTCGTTTTCTTCTTTGTAATCTACACACAACATTTTTATCATCACCACAATTTCATATAATTTATCAAGCTACAATAAATACTTATACTAAATTGTTATTCCCTAATTGATAATGTATTAGAGTTATCAATAAAACTCTTAGGTTTCGTAAAACAAAAGAATGCTAATGAGTACGAACGCGTGGTACACAACTGGTTGTAAATAAAGTCGAACAATAAGCAGTATTCTATCCTAGTTTTATCCATAAACGCTCGCATCTATGCACTACTTATAAAAGCTGGATTAGAAACGTAAATTAACTTTAAAATGACATAGTTCCATTAAAATTGTTTAGCCATGACTTAGAAGAAAAACTTAGCATAGAGTGTGTAAAGATGCTATTTATGTTCCCACATTATATTGTGGTATGTAATTCTGGAAAATAATAATCATTTATGTTGTCACATGGCCTTCAGTCCGCCCAACTCGAACAAAACACAGACAAATCTTATTCGGACCACTGCTCCGAGAGCTTGTAAATAAATAAACAAGACTGAGCTTTAAACGCCAAAGAGGCATACATACTCCTATGAGGAATTCACCTCGAGAAAATGTAACGCACTTGGGACTCCCCTGGTGTTGCTAGTGTATATGGACGACGGTGATCTCTGACTATCAGGTGACCCATCTGTTTGTTTGCCACCTATGACAAAAAAAAGAAAAAAAATGTTCCAACCATAGAAGCGATCAGAGATGATGTCACCGCCGAAGGGGGTTCTCTAATGCGGTTTCCCCGCGTACTCCGAGGAGCAAGCGAGAAGAATTTCACGGCGACGGCAGATGGCCTTCTCATTTCCCATAAATCCGGCAATTTCAATATAAAAACGCATGAATAAAGTTAAATTTAATAGCCATTTTTAAGTGTTACCTCCAATAAACTTAAAAAATTCAATAAAATTCACGATAGTCACAAAACAAAATATATGTTACTAGCTGTCCCCCGCGGCTCCGCACGCGTTTTTTAAAATGTATTAAATAACTATGGTGTCATAGTTACAAATGTTTTTGAAAAAGCATTTCTTTAATTTACACACCTACTTACAATCTTACATTACGCCATCAACTGTAACATGTAACGTGTACATTAGATATGTAAATACGAATAGTATATCGAATGAGATGGGATTTATCATCAGCAACATACCTCGAACTTTAATCTACTATGTACCACCCTCAGTGCTCATTAAGACTATATAAGAAAGTAATAAAAATTTTAAGCTATACATTATCGAACAATATGTGTTAAATTGTTTATTATTTCATATTGATTTAATATTTATTTTTGATTTATATTTATGTTTTTTCTTTATATCTATATTTCATTTATTTATTTTTGAAATAGCCTTGAAGTTATCTCCAAATCAAATGAATTATTTAACTTCATTAATATTTATAATTCATTTTAATAACTTACTTTTTCTTTATTTTATGACAGACATCTTTCCATTGAGCCCTGTATGACGCCTTTACGTTTTTTTGTGAATTTATGAAGACAATGGAGAAGCTGAGTAATGAAAAGGTGCAAAGAATGGTCAAGCAGCAACAGTTAAAAGCCGAATGGAATAATAAAAATATTGTAAAAATTAGTCATATTATTTTAATGTCAAAATTACAATTTACCTTTTTATTAAAAAAAAAATAACGTATAAATTTCGAAGTATTTGTTCTTGGTTGTTTAACAGGACGAAATAAAAAATTGTTTCAAGTTTTGAATTTTAATTTTACACCCTGCAACTTTTCTAAGGGCATTATTCCCAAACTCTATTCCAGCCTAGTTTCACAGTTCTAAAAGCTATAGATTGGAATACACATTTTTTTTTAAATTTTTAACGCCCTCGCACATCCCTCTGGGGGTAAAATATCGCACTTCGCAGCGCACGCACGTTGGCGGCACCGAGGGCGTCGGCCCAGACTGGAGCCCCGTAGGCGGCCATCGCTCGCACGACTCCCATATAGAGTCTGCGGCACCCGGCACCCATTCCCCCTACGTTGGGGAGTAACCGGCCGAGTGCCGCAGCCGCCCCAGCCATTCGCGGTCGGAGCCCCGCAAAATGGGGCCCGAACCGCCAGTGCCCGTCCAAGGTGAGGCCCAGATATTTCATCCGGGTCCCCACCCTGATCCGGGCGCCCTCCACCACTATGTGGGCCCCAGGTGGTGGCCCTCGCCGAGGCCCATGAAAGAGTAGGGCCTTGGTAAAAAAAAAAGAAGAATATCCTAAGTTTCATACATATAAGAGCTGTAGTTTTAAAATTTGATTTTTGTTTAATTAACGCCCCCGTAACCCCTCTTGGGGTTTGAATTTCGTAAAATCCGTTCTTAGCTGACCTCTACTCGGTGAAAAGAATATTCCTACCAAATTTCAAGTCTTTAGCTCTAATGGTTCCAGCGATATCGTGATGAGTGACTATATACGTGGAAATCTCTTATATATATAGATTATAAAATCACAAAAGTTATTCAGTTATGATTTAGAATAGATGTCAGCAAAAGAGTCACGGT
Organism: Antheraea pernyi; assembly: GCA_015888305.1. Taxonomy (NCBI): domain Eukaryota; kingdom Metazoa; phylum Arthropoda; class Insecta; order Lepidoptera; family Saturniidae; genus Antheraea; species Antheraea pernyi. Next base: position 4,168 of record MU161430.1, on the reverse strand, counting down.
CATTTCAAAGTCAGTGAAATGTCTTGAGATTAATGATTACATGCTTTACAGAATCATAAAAAGGTTTAATGAAGACTCCTTCTCCATCAAGCCCAAAATATCGAAAGGATATATAGGAACACTGTTACAAAGTATTATGAAAATAGATGTTTTTGTACAGATGTGACATCATTTGTTTTTTCCTCCGCGAGACCACTCCTCTAACAATGTGCAGAACAGCTCACCCGAACGCATTAAGAGAATGACACCATTTGTGGGGAATTTCATTAGTCATTCCCTGCGGTGGGATATCCATCATAGATTCCACCCGCGTCTCACGTACCGCGGATACTTCCGAGACAAGTATGTCCGGGATGGGGTTGAATTTTCAATTGAAGTATCCATTAATTATTCGCCCATTGAGTATCAGGGATTGTTTCGTTAATAATGTGGTTAGGAAACGGGTTTATGTGGTGTAGACTTGTTTATCCGATACAAAATTATCAGTTATTTGAAAATTGACAATTTTAATTAATTGAATATATCAGTCTCAGTTTACGTTTGTAGTTATGTTGGTTTAAGGTTTTATTATGTTTCATGTATGTATAAAATTAACAGTGGCCCGCGGCTTCGTCCGCTTTTATATCCTTATAAATTATGACACCATATATTATATTCGTGTAAGTAAAGTCTCATTAAAATCCGAACAAAGTAACAAATATATATATATATTCACTCTCACAAACTTTTTCGTTTATGATATTAATAGGAATTACAAGATACTAGGAACCGTCCTCGACTTAGTTAGTGTTAAATTCTTCGATCAACAATAATTAGATATTGGGGCGGCGCGAAAAATACGTCTCGTTAAATAAATAACAGCTCACTTGAAATGTGAGCTTTTATTTTGTTTAGTTTGTTTGAAACACAGCCAATGAAAGCACGTTTCACAATGCCGCAGTGTATTCAAAAGATGCAAAAATAATACCCGACAAAACTTTTGCTAAATACATGTTGAATAAGTTATATGTTAAGCTTGAAACTAACAAATAATATCAAATTTTGAACAAAATTACCGATTTTAAACCCTAATTACCCTAATTGGTACAAGTGATTGGCCAAGGCTCGCCAACCACGCACAAACATGCACAATAACGGGAAAAAGTACTTTATTCATTTAGTGTTAAGGTTAAATTCACACTAAATGTTGTTTATATTGTCTTTTCATTTGTAAGTTACGGGAGTAATTTATTGCATTGTTCGTTATATCTTAAGTATTAGATAATATTTTGAACATTTGTGACTTTATTACTAGGTGTCATGGTTGTAATTAGGTTGAACTTAAAAATGTTTTAAAACTTTTTTTCTCCCTTTCTTAGTAAACAAATAGCCACATAAGTATATATTTACGCGGACAGCAGTTAGCTTTCATTTTGTACATGACCCTTTATCTAGTTATTGTTGATCGAAGGTTAAATTACATACAATTAAGTACAAAGCAGCACCACCTAGTGGCAGGTTATAGTACAATGGATAGCATAAAAACTTTTCCATGAAAAATACAGAGTTTCCCGATCTCAAATATATATATTATATACTAACATCCATTTTACTAATATATATATAGATCTAAATCCATATTTACAAAATCCAGTTTTATATTATAATTCCCGAGGAGGTAAAGATGCAGTACATCAACTTAAAAATCTCCATATAAATTGTTGTGTATAATAGGTATTCGAAGTTAACTATTTATTATAAGAACTGAGGGAAGCGTGCAAAGCCGCTAGCACAGCTAGTATGTCTATAAAAATCGTGGATACTGAGATGACGTCTAATAAAGGAGAATGGAAGAGGAAAACACGTTATTCCGACCTTAGTTGAAACGATATTTGGTATTCCTTTATTTATTTTACTCTCGTACTCTCATAAGCGTTAAAATATCACTATAAAATCTTTTTATTTTATATCATAAGTGGCAAACGAACAGGTGGGTCACCTGATGTTAAGTGATCACCACCGTCCATAGACACCTGCAACACCGGGGACTCGCAAGTGCATTGCCATCCTTTGGAAGAAGGAGGAGTGGGGAAGTGGGGAGGGGGAAGGGCAGTTGGGTACCCGGCGCTCTCACTGACCGAACGAAACGCAACAATGCAAGTATTGTTACTTCACGTTGGTTTTCGGCGAGACGGTGGTAGTACCGGGGCCGAGCCGACCCATTCAAGCTGAAACCAGTAGTAGCTTCAGCGTGGCTCTACCACCTACAAAAATCTATACACTCAGATAAAATTGGAGTATCTGTACGTAATATCAAAATAACAGCTTTTTACCAAATGGATATAAAAGTATATACGGTAGGAATAATAGAAAACCATTTTATTTTAATTTTTTTCTATTCTCCGGTTAATCTCCGACACAGCTAAACCGATTTTGACGAGATTCTGATTGAAAGATAGCTGGTTGTATATGGAGTAGTTTAGGTTATTAAAGGTTCTGCGAAAATACAATTTATAAATATGTAAAGGCAGAAAATCACACGCGGTTATTAGTTAATAATATTTTTTTGTTTTATTGTAGCACGGGAAAGTGACTACACTATGTCTGATGGTAAGCACAGTACAATCAACCAACAGCGTCCACCGAGAGGTAAGCTGTCCGTCGCTAGTGGCCACTATTACACTAACCTGCATAAATTTCTCTTCACCATGTGTCACTCACAAACGCATACATGTATAAGCACTTTAGCTAGCTTTGATTAGTTGCAATGAATGACAACAGCCTAAGCCGAGGCGAGTGCTCCACGCCGAGGGAACGGACCTAGGCTTGAGCCGCTGCCGAGGGGAGCCTACTCTGGTGTGCGGGATCGAAATTGGCTACCACACCACGGCAGCGTGATCTGTGGTTACGCGGGCGTGGGCGTGAACACGCTCTGTTTGGAGAGACAGGCTGGTTCTAATCGTTCACTGCCGTTATTTCATCGGGAGGGTCAGTAAAAATATGTCGCGTCGTCAGCGTTCGGTACGAATATCGATTGGCAATCGGAACAATAATTCTATACATTTTTATAAAGTCTATTAATCAACCAAACGTATGATGAGCTGCAAAAATCAGTATTACATGTATACAGGCCTCTATACTACGCGTTGCTAGTCTGCCGCCAGCCGCGCAAACGCAATACGGCCGTATCAAGCTTACGTAGCATGTCATGACGCGACACTATAAATTTATCTCCTGCCAAAAATATATCTCAACGCGCCTAATGAAGTTTTCACATCAAAACTAATTACTACACTCATTGACATATAAAAACCCAAGACACACAGTCTCGAATAAAAGTAGCGCTCAAAACTGTCCCGCAAAAACTCCCCAATATACATACGTGGTTATAGATATGCGTTAAACTTAAGGTTTTGCAAATTCGACCTTACCTGAATGAATTTAACATTGTTATTACAGGGACGCAAACGTCGAAAATCTGTTACCAAGCACCTGTTGGTGTGCCGCCAGTCGCACTTGAGAGCCAGCCCCCTCTTAGTTTGTCGTGTTTACCACCTTCGACCACCATTTAACATCATATCAAATTGTGTTCAAACGCAAAAACCTATCAAGTATTTTTTTAATTGGTGGTCTGTAAAGTCGGTTGACGGACAATAATTTTTTGTGATAACGACTCGGACGCATCGGCCTGTTCTATCCACATTCCCATTTCATGTCCTATATCGTCTGTGATAAACAGTGACTACTTCGAAACAGGGAATACGCTAATAGAAAGTTTTGCTTTTCACAGATTTCTAATTCATCTCGAAACCACAAGGTACATTACATTACAGTACCTACATTAAATATATTTACATACATTACTGTAGATTTACCGGTTATGGAAAAAGAAAAAATGGATTCAGAAGCGATCGCGCGCTACGCCGTATCTGAATGATATGAATACGCATAACACCTGAACAGTAGGGGCATGCGACCGCGTTCGAAACCGTGTCTCGTTTACGCGATACGTTATGTAACTCTGTCCCCCCTCCCCCCATCTGGGACGACCTACATCGCCACCTGCGATATCTCTGACAACGCTAATACATGTATCCAATTATTATATGGAAACATTTCTTTATTTCAATATACAAATGAATACTACGGTCGGCAATTACGATCTCGGTGATATAATTACATAGTCAAC